>PVJC01006213.1:0-55817 GCA_004026665.1 Murina feae | reverse complement strand
ACTGATAATTCTGGGGGGGGGTGAGGATGTGGCGGGATGCAGAAAGAGACTGGACAAATATCGTGCACTTATGGATAAGGACAGTGGCGGGGGGTGTAAGAGAAGAGGGTGGGTGGGAACTGGGTGGAGGGGAGTTATGGGGTGGGGGGGAAAGAAGAACCACTGTAATAATCTGAACAATAAAGATAAAAAAAGAAGGCCCACATTAAAAAATTCAAATAATATAAAAAATAAATGAAGAACAAGCGCAACCCAAGACTTGGCATCCGTCAGTCATAAATATTTCCAAATTCTTCAAATTTAAAATGGTAATGAAAATGGATATGCTGAACTTCTGACCTCTTGTTGGGTCCATAGAAGAGTGAGTAGGGCAGAGACAACCGGGTGCTCACTAGGACCAGCTGGATGGGCTTGGCCAGGGCTGACTTGCTGCCTCCAGCCTGCTTTGCATCATTATTGAACTTAGCCACATGGGTAGGTTTGGGCTCCACGCTAAAGTTGAACATTCCTTAAGGCAGGGACTGTGATGCCTCTTGCATCTCCCTGCCATCCCCATCCTTGTTCCAGGCCTGTAAGTGGCCCAGGAGTACTTGTTGCATTGAGCTCAGGAAGCCATCCTACCTTTCCTCTCACCTGAAGTTCTTGACAGCCCTCTCATCCTCCTGGCTTTCTCAAACCTTACTGCGCACCTTTGGCCTGGAGGCCTGCCAGATAAGACCCAGGGGACATGGTTTTCTAAGAAAAGCTGACTTTTCCAGCCGGGGAGATTTGCCAGCCGGTGGATGTCATGCGAGACAGATTGCAGATGCCTCGCCTCCGTGGCCATCGGAATCAGAAATGCTTGCCTGCCAATCAGCATTACAGTGAAGAGCTGTGACATGACAGTTATCTGACTTGTGTTAATACGTTCTAATCTTGCAAACTAATTTTGTTCCCCAACTTGACTGTCCCCACATTGTGTTTGGCCTGCCAGGGCTGGCATCATTCATCAATCTTAGTTAGTGGCCTGTTCCTGGTCCCACTGAGATGCCTGTAACCTCCTCAACAAAGCTGCCTTTGCAACCAGCCCTGTAAGAATGCATCATCTGGTTCAGAACTAAGAGGCATGTCCTGTCTAGGAGAACTGACAAATGGCCATTGTCTAGTAATATTTTTCAGGACAGCTTTTCTTGGGGGGGGAAATCCTCCATGACTTAAGGAGAGCATAGTGGGCCACCATTTACGAACCAGTGGAACATGTTAAATTTGTTGGACTCAAATACACTGAACTTACTTTGGACTTGGTTTCTCCATCTGGACGTAGAGGTCTGGGCTCCCTGCTCTGCCAGGCACGTCTTGTCTTTGAAATGTGATGACTTCCACCTGACGTTCTATGGCTGCTGATTCTGCCGTGTCTGGTAACAGTGATTCTCTCGGGTCCCTTTAGGTTACTGTTTGAACATTTTTCTGAGGGGTTTGGGGAGTTACAAACCCTGTGAGAAGCTGAGGAAAGATACAAACTTTCTCCCTAGAAAAGTGCACTAACATAGAATTTGTACTTAAAATTTCCTCAGGTTTGTAACCCCCAAAGCCTAATCATGGTGCCTAGCTTGAGAGACTAATTTTTATGTGTCTTGATTTTAATTCTTACTCGTCCACTCACTTTATTTTTAAACTTGCAAAATATTTTAAAGACTTTTGTGTGCTTTCTTCAAACTTTTTTATTTTGAAAACTTTCAAGACTACAGAAAAAAAATGGAAAAAAGGTACAGTGATTATCCATATACCCTGCAGCTAGTCGCCAATGGTGACATTTTCTATGTTCTCCTTTCTCTTTTTCTTTCCCTCCTGCTTCTCTTCTTCATTTTCATCTCTTCCTCCTCCACTGACTCCTCCTTCTCACTTCCCTCCCTTTCTATTCTTCAGAATCCTGTGAAAGTAAGTTGAAGAGATTACTGAACTACCTCTGGAATGCAGGTGTGCTACACACTTGAAAAGCAGACACAGGTAACTGGAACTGGTGTTGTCTGGGAAATCCTCATGGAAAGGAATGAATACACTCTGGAATTACTGTAGCCTCACACCCGGTCTCACCTGGCCCCTCTGTCATGGGATGGAGACACTCATTGCTCATGGGTTAGGTCACATCCAAGTGCCTGACCAAAAACACTCACTGAGTGTTCCAACACCTCCTATGCAGCGGGTCTTATGCTGGAGGCTGGGTCTTTGAAGATGAATGAAACCCAGCCCTTTCCCTGTCCCCATCACTCTCTCATGGGATGGTAAGACAAGAACACATAAAATTGCAGCAGAAAGCAGACCTGACCGATGTCACATTAGAGCCCTCAGTAAGGTGCAATAGGGAGAAATCACTTCTAGTGGGGCTAAGGGTCTGGGGAGGGTTTGGTAAGAATATATGAAAAGGTGACATTTGCCTTGGCTCTTGAAGGGTGGGAACCTGGTGTATGTTATAGTCAGCAAGGGCATGGAGATGGCTTGAAGCAATGAAGGATGCAGTTCTCTTTTGGGCTTGTTCTGGTCAGTCCCCAAGTGAGTGCACCTTCCCCCTCTCCTCAAAACAGCTTTTTGGGGGGCATTCCTGAGAGAAACGGGTACTTTCTTGGAGCTGCTTTTCCCCTTTAATGACGCAAGAGAGCAGAAGGTTCCTTCTCTCATATGACTCTGGGACAAGAGACAGGTGATGTGTGTGATTACTGCCAGGCCTGGCCACCTCCCCTCCCAGCTGCCTTGGCCAGAACTGCCAGCCTGAAGTGCTCACCAGTTTTGAAATAGAAATCCACCGAAAGGCTAGGGCACCTGTAATTTTCTGGTGAGCCACAAGAGGGGGAAGTACGAACACAAATGACAAAGAGGAAAGAACCAAAAAAAACCACAAAAAAAACACCAAACAGCTTTTTCCAGCTCCCTCACTTCTGATGCCAGGCTAGCAGTTTCAATCTGTTCTGTCTCTGTTTCTCTCTGCCACTGTTCTTTCTCTGCCCCCACCCTCCTTTTTCATTTTCTCTCTGAAATTTCTTTGGGGGAAAATGCAAATTCACATTTTTGCCTCTATGCTCACCAATCAGTTGCACAATTCCAATATGGGGCAAGTCCAAGGTCCAAGGGGGCTTGCCTTCAATCTTAACACCAGTCAATGAGCAGTTGTAGCAGCCAACTCCTCTCTCCCTACAAAACAGAGCAGAAAAACCCAAATGCAAAGCAGTGCAGTTTGGGTCACAATAATAACAGCTAATCCTTGCAGTAGTCTCCCTGTGCCAGCCCTCACCACTTTATCTGAGGCCTGGGGATGTCAGAGCTTGGTCAATGTCAGAGCGAGTGGCAGACCTGAGATGTGAACCAAGCAGATGGGTTCAGACTACCTCTCCGTTGTAGCTGGATCTTCCGATGAATGCGTTGTGTTCCAAGCAAGGGAGGTGATGGCTCTAACACAACTTGCCACAGTCAAGACAGATTTGGAGGCATATTTGAAGAGAGATCGTTGATATTGGGAGCTGCCCCAAACAAAGCTGACCAGAGGGATGGGAATAAGGTCCTATGAGAACAGTAGACTCCAGTGAAGGGATTTAGTCTCCAAAATAAAACAAAACAAGCTAAGAGTAGAGGCCAGAAAAATTGTTCTAGAATATTTGAGACCTGTCTCTGTCCCTGGAGGCTCTATGGCTTTTATCCTGAGGCCCATGGAGCTTTTCTGGGCAGAGGGACCATATCTGGCTTATTTGATCCAAGCTTTCCATCTGCCCACAGATAGGCAGGTGTCCTGTGATCTGGAAAGGAGATTGACCAAGGTCGTTTGCATTCCCTTTGTCTCCTACTTGGCTGTCCATCAAGGACCTATTTTCCCAAAATGTGGGATTATATCTGTTTATAAAAGATGACAGGAAATTTGAGATTTACTCATGTGTCATTGCAGACATTCCAGGACGGGTGTTCTTTTTAAAAATAATGTTGTCTTATTACTATACACACAATGCATGTTCAATATAGGAAATCTAGAAGTTACAGAAAAGTATGCAGATCTCACACTGTCCCACCACCCTGAGAAAGCCATGATTAGCATTGTATTATATTTCTTTCTGGATCTTTTTTTTTTTTTTCAGTGCATATATCCTTGTCCGCACTTTTCTTAATGGTCCTAAAAGGGGTCCTTCCTGGAAAAGCCATAAAGAAAACTCAGAGAAATGTCATAGCCCTTTATGAAGCATGAGCCAGAACTTCTTCCAGGCTCAGAAGAACATGTCTGTTGGAAATATTTCAAAATCATCCTGAAAGAGAGCAGCAATGTGATTCCTTCTAGAGCCTCCTGTAGAAAGTGGAGCTTCTTAGACACAGAACGGAGTGTGGACTATTCAGACTTCCTAATTCCAGGGAAAGGTAAGGGGAAGAGAACACATTGCCTCGATGCTCTTGTGGGCCAGGCACTAGGCTGGGTACTTCACTCATTCATTCATTTATTCAAGAAGTAACTGAGTTCCTACAGGGATGAACACTGAGGTGCAATGGGAAGCACATTAAGCATGCATGGATCCGCCCTGAAGGAGCAAACAGCCTTAGGAGGGAGGCTGGCAGTAAGTAATGGCGGGAACAGTCAAAGAACAGGGCCTGATCTAGCCTAAGGCAAGGGTAGTGGTGGTCAAGAAAAGCTTGCCTTCTGGAAGGGACTGGATCTGAGTTCTAAAGACGCCCTTTAGTCCTCCCACTATTACAGCAAGGATGCTACATCAGCAGTGGGAGCCAACTTATCATGGGCTCTTTAGCTCCTAACACCCTGATATGGCTTCGACATTCCTACACAGTAGTGAAAGGAACATAAAAAAAACTGATCAAGAGGGAAAAAGATACAGACTGTGATAGGAACATAGACAAGGACTGTGGGGTTCGGGAAGAGGGAGCATTCGTGTCTTAAGGAGTAGGTAATATTTGATAGGAGATCTGAAGGATGAATAGGAGTTTTTCAGTCAAAAAGTGTAGGGAAAGGCAATTCATTAGAGAGAAAAACATACAAAAAAGGCACAGAGATAGGAGATAGCATCACATGCTAGGGGAAGAGAGAGTAGTGGTGTGGATGGGTGGGGGATGGTGAGCTGGGGTCATAGGAGGTGCACCAGGAAAGGTAGTCTAGTTGCAGGGTAAAGATCTTTGGATATCAAGATAAGAAGCTTCAATTTGTATCTGTGAGAAAGAGGGAACTAGCAGAGTTTTGCTTTTTGAACTTTCTTTCTGACACGGTCAATGTGTATTTATTTTTGAAGAATTAGATAATACAGATAATTAAAAAAAAAAACTACTTGTAACACCACCAAAGATAACCACTGGTAACAATTTGATCTATGTCTATCCAGAATTCTGTATTTTGTCTGTCCAGAATATTCTTTCTCTCAAGCTACTCATCTTTCATCCATCTAGATTTTAAATAAGAACATATTATATACACCATTATTTATTTAGCTTTTAAAAAATTTAAGAGGCATTTTCTCATTGTCATTCTTCTATGACTACCTGGTATTTTATTCCATGGATGCACATCGAGATTTCATTTATCCAGTCTTCTGTTATTGGGGATTTGGTTGATTTTCAATTTTCTCCTTTGACAACAATTCTGTAGCAAAAATCTTTGCAAGTACATACTTGTATAAATTTTTGGATTCTTTCCTTTGGATAACTCCACACGAGTGTAATTTACAGCTTCTTAGAATTTTGGATATTTAACTATCCGGGGAAAAAATTTAAACAGAGAAGCAGTATACGGTTTTTATGTAGAGAGGTCACTCTGGCTGCTGAATGTTGGGAGCAGTCAGTGAAAAAGCTGCTGCAAGAATCTAAGTGAAGGATGATGAGGATTTGAGGAAGAGAAATGAGAGAAATTTAGGAGATAAAATCAGTAGACACATTTGTAATTTGATAATTTAATATGGGTGACAGATTTAGGGAGTATAAATGTAAATTTTTAAGAGAAAATATTTTAAGGCAGTGATAGTCTCTCCTTTAAAAAATGGAGGAAGAGAAGGTTAGGCTGTATGCAAATTGTGTCCTCCCCCAACCCAATCCCAAATTCATATGTTGAAATCTTAACCCTGAGTACTTTAGAATGTGACCGGATTTAAAGTGAGGTATTTAAAGAGGTAATTAAGTGAACATGTGATTGATTGGATGGGCCCTAATTCTGTAGGACTGCTATCCTTATAGGAAGGGAAAAATTGGACACAGGTGGAGACAGAGGGAAGACCAAGTGAAAACACAGGAGGATGGCTATCAACAAGCCAAGGAGAAACAAACCCTACAGACACTCTGATTCCTGACTTCTAGCCTCCAGAATTGTGAGAAAATAAGTTTCAGTTGTTTACATCAGCCAATCTGTGGTTTTGTATTATGGCAGCCCTAGCAAACTAACACCAGTAGAACACAAGGAGAAGGTAAGAGAAGGGGGAGTTGTCATTTCAAAAATGTTTTTTGAATCCTCCTTCTACCCTTTGTTCTTTGCCACTAACTGATTTGTAGTACAAAGGAACTGTGGTATAATCAAACTCTGTTTACTAAAGATATAAAAATAGTAACTCATCAAATCAAAATAGTGTTATCAAAGGAATTTCCATCAAGTTTTCTAATCATTTACTAGGTAACTCTCTCTCTCTTATTTTTTCTTTTTTTATGAGTAATGATTGTTGTAAATTTCCTGCATGTCCCCAAGGTTGTTTTAGCCTATAATTATCCTATACTGGGTTTGTGGGCCTCCAACAAGCTGCCCTCCTTCCTTTGTAGACAATTTCAGCCTTGGGTTTGTTTACCTATGATTATTAACAAATTTAAGTGCAACTGCAGGATTCTGATGCTTAATTTTGAGTTGATATGTTGAGATGTTTCAAGAGGAAATTAATGTAGCTGATCAAATTATTTCTATAATTTTCAGGAATTTTAATAGTGTATGTAAGGGAACTGCAAGAGTGAACAGAATTTTGTTCATGAGATTATTAGACACTTATTAATATCAGGCCCTGGTATTTCTGCTGCAACATTCTCTGAAGTGTTAGCAGCCAGGAATAGCTCCTAATTTCAGATGCAATTGAATTTAGTTGGAATCTGGACACTGGAGAAGCATCCTCATTGAATTTCTCTCTACCTTCTCTGTGCTATAGAAAGTCTGTACAGGACTGAGGCCATTGCGTATCTGTGATGTAAGCTCAGGATGTCAGCTTCTTATGTTAGGTCAGTGTCATTCCACTAGCATTTTCTAAGCATTTTGTCCCAGGTTCTATCCTGGGCCTTCACAATCCCAAAAAGATAAGTCCCCCTTCCTCAAATTATTCACACTATTACCAATACCTTTATTATGTTCCTAAATGTGCTCTGCAAAACAGGAGATCTGGGTGATATTCTGTAGAAAAGGTATTTCCTGATCAAATACATATAAGATATTTAAGAAATGTTACATCATACTACATAAGAAAATACTAAAGGTTTCACTGCAAAGATGCCTACTTAACAATTCTTAGATAAAATATTTTTAAAAATCTCAAAATATGCACTTCAGAAAATCCTGAACTGCTGGTATCTTTCAGTTCTGGGCTTTGGTTGCCTTTGGTCCTGTTGGGTAACTTTGTCAAAGTTATATGCCACCTTATCGTTTGCCCGGTGTTCTTAGGTACTCAATTACACAGCAAGTGTTTATATAGGCCAAACCTTTTTATAAAGACCCCAAGGGCTTCTTTGAATTCTTTCCCTGTTACAGGAGGTTTTATTGTTTTAAATATTGTTTATAGTCAGTGCGTCACTGGCTAGGAATCTTTGGTTAAACTGAGATTTCACAGAAATAGGAACTGATTTAGTCTCTGGGGTTCTTTGTGCACATTGTTGGTTGGGTTTTTCACTCGGGTTTACAAGGATAATTACAGTCCTACTGGTTTTAACCTCTCACTAGATGGTGGACTCCCTGAAGGCAGTAACGGGGGTCCCTTCCCCATCTGTGCTCACATGCCCATCACTAAATCCCCTCCTTCCTTCTGTGGCACATAGAGGACTTTCCATCCCTAAGACAATAATTTATTTCAAGGCTGTGAGTTAGTAGCTCCTGCTTATGTGAATGTGACATTAGGTGCTCATCAAGGTCATAGCAACCTTTCTTTTGCTTTTATCTTCCAGCTCAGATGTCCTTCTTCCATTTTTTATATTTTTGTTGATCTCAGAGAGGGAGAGAGAGATAGAAGGAACATTAATGTTGAGAGACAATCATTGATTGGCTTCCTCCTGCACACCCACACTAGGGATTGAGCCTGCAATCCAGGAATGTGCCTTGACCAGGAATTGATGGAACCGTGACCTCTTGGTTCATAGGTCAATGCTCAACTACTGAGCCAAACTGTCCAAGCTGTCCTTCTTCTCTTCACTTAAGGCTAGGCAGAAGAACATTCTAGAAAACCTCAGACTTGACCATTTTTCCATTTTTTCAGCCTTCCTATGACTTTGGAATGTTACTCCTTGTGTTTCTTAGACCCTCAGCCCCGTTCTTGCCTCATCACCACCTATTCCCTCCAACCTCATGTGAATAACTTGGTGAGCCACCTCTGAGAATTACTCTAAGGTCAGGGAAAGATGATGGAGAAATGAAATTTTGAAAGACTGAACTAATAATAATAAAAATTTGTGTGTGGATACCAGGTTGTTCTTTCTTTTCCCTCATTAACTCATGTTTCTGAAGCTATGTTGATCTGAAATGGCTCTGCCTTGGGAAACACTGACAAGAATCAGGCAAGGCTGAGGCTTGTCCTGTAAATGTAACCAGAGCTGCCACTCAGTGATCTGGGTCTGCCCCATCCCAAACTGGGCACATGGTTCAGCTTGCTAGGTTTGTGCTCGAATCTCTGTGGCTCAGGTATCAACCATGATCCCTCCCTAGTTCATGTATTATTCATAATTTAGTTGCTATGACCTATGGGAGAAAAACAAATGAAAAAAGAAAACGATTTCTTCCCTTGAAGGCTCACAGTCCAATGGAGGAAACAGGCATTTCAGCAGAGACTGCAGTGCTAGGCATGGGGACAGAAAGGATGGTGGGAGGTGTCAGAGTCAGCATATTCTTCAACTAAGTCTTCAAGTAGGGGTCAATGCAATTTTCTGTAAAGAGGCAGGTAGTAAATTGCTTAGGCTTTGGGGGCTGTACAGTTTCTGTCACAACTGCTCAACTTTGCCATTGTAACAGGAAAGTAGACATCTAATCTAATAAAATAGTAATATGCAAATTGACCCTCACTCTGAGACACCTAAGCCATGCCCACCAGCTAAGCCATGCCCATTAGCCAATCAGAGTGGCTATATGCAAATTAACCCAGCCAAGATGGTGGCCGGCAGTCATGGAGGTAGAGCAAACAAGAGGCTTCCATTGCACCAGCGTTAGAGTTGAAACTGCCTGCCTAGGCTGGCTAGGCTTCTGCTTAAGGCAACAATGTTTTAATTATAGAAGCCACGGAGCTGAAGCAAACAGGAGGCTTCATTGCCTGAGTATGCCTCCACTCAAGGCAACAAAGTTTCAATTATAGAAGATAAATAAACCCCAGAACCTGATTCCAGCCAGCCTCTCTGGGGCGTTGGGTCAATGGGAGCTGTGGGCAGCCTGAAAATGGCCCTCAGCCCCTCACCCAGGCTTGCCAGGCACCCCAGTAGGTACCTGAACCCTGAAGGGACTGTGGGCAGCCTGAAAACGGCCCTCAGTCCCTCACCCAGGATGGCCACACCCCCATGGGATGAGGGTTCCCACTGCGGGGGTTGGCCAGCCTGCAAACAGCCATCAGCCCCTCACCCAGGCTGGCCAGGCATGCCAGCAGGTGGACATCTCCTGAGAGGTTCCAGACTGCGAGAGGGCACAGGCTGGGCTGAGGGACCCCCCTGAGTGCACAAATTTTTGTGCACCAGGCCCCTAGTAGATAATAATAAACAATGGGTGTGGCTGTGCTCCAATAATAAAACTGTGTTTATGAAAGCAAGTATGATTTGGCAACAACAACAACAACAAAAAAAGAAAACACGATAGATTTGGCTTGTAGGTCATAGTTTGTGGACTTTTATATTAAAGGGTAATAATAACAACAATTAGTTATATAATGTGTGCCAAACACAATGCACACATATACACTCCATATGCACACACTATATTCACAATAATCCTAACTAGTTTCCTATTTATAGTGAATAAGTTGGAGGTATTAACAGGTTAAAATTGCCCAAAGCAAAATAACTGGTGAACTGGGATTCAACTCTAGGTTGGCCTTGGGGTTCATACACTTAACAACTACTTTACATCAGGCTAGAAGATAAGGGAGTGGGCATCCAGGTAGAGGGAGCAGCAGAAGCCCAAAGGCAAGGGATTTCTATGAAAAGTGCAGGGAGGGCTAAAAGAATGTCAAGAAGTTAGGGAGGAAGGGCCAGATTGGGGAAGGGGGGCTTTGACTGCTATGCTGACAAGTGAGGGCTGTTAAACATACAAAGCAACACCAGTCCCCTGGGAAGAGGTAACACATTATTCTGAGATTTGACCCTTCTCCCTTACATTCCTGCAGGCAATGCTTTGACTGCAGGGAGGCAGGAGTGAGCGCCAGGTTCCTGTGGAGGCCAGGAAAGGAGCAGGAAGGAGAGTCTTCTGGCCATTATTGGTCTTACTAAGGGCCAGCACTATTTGGGGTAAAGCCTGACCCTAGGAGCTTTTGAATGGCAGGGGGGCGGTCTCAGCACAGTTTCCCCGGCCTCCCTCCTGGGTTGCCAACCTGTTTGCCTTGGCAGAGGTGGAGTAGCACAGTTAGCCCATAAGGCCGGAATGCCTCTGCCAGATGTGAAGTTTAATAGTCATCAGAGCCCCATAGCTGGGGAGAGTTTATAAATTCCCATACTTATTACGCGCAAGGCATAAGACTATTTATTGAGAACTTTTTTTCTTTTAATTAAAGCTCCAGCTCAATCCCCACCCACGCCATTATTTTACTGAGTGAATTATTTCTCTCTCCATCTTTTTAATGGGCCACAGTCACCCTGGTCTCTTGCCTCAGGTGCAGAGAGCTCTACTGGAAATAAAAGTGTCCCGTTTGGAAGAGATCAGCAAGCTGCAGGCCAGGTTGGGCCAGTAATTGGCTGAGATGATACTGGAGGCTCAGCTAACAGTCCCAAATTGGTCCCTTATCAAGTCCAACCTGAGAGCTGCTCACTTCCAGGGTTGCCAATTCTAGCAGAGAGCGCGCTGTTGGGCAGAATTCCGGGCTGCCTGTGCACATGGCTCTCCAATAGGAGAGGAGCACAAGGGCAGGAGCACAAACCCTCTTCAGAATCCATTTGAACATGTCGACTTGACTTGTCTCTTGGTGCCGAGGCCTCTGCCTAACTTAGGGGAACTCCCCTTGCCCTTCATGTGCATCAGGGGACTCTCCACACATGTGGACCCCAGGATGGCTCCGTGTGTTGACCAGAAGGCATTATAACGCCCCATTTTGCCAATGAAGGAAACCCCCCATTTGCACAGATGAGAAGGGACTCTGTTTGGGGGATAAAAAAATAAAACAAAACAAAAAACTCATAGAAGTCAAGCAACCTGCCCAAGATCCCACAGCAGCTGGTCTTGCGTGGAGCTGAGACTAGATGTTAAGGCTCCTGACCCCTGACCTGGGCTCTTTGTCTTTGGTGCTTTTCCTTTAGGAGAGCAGGCTGGCAGGTGGATTTATGGGCAGTGGACTCTGGTTAAATAAGCCTGGGGCCTCACTTACCCAGGGGCTGGGGATGGAAGTAGAGAGATGTGTTACTGGGACAGGCAGTGGCCTGTGGGAAAGAATGACATCAGAGGTCAGCCATATGCAGGCAACTAATCCCACATTGTCCCAGTTACCTAGGTGATGGTGGGCCGAAGAGGGTCTGAATAATGCCAAGACTAGGTAGGATCCAGTCCTGCACTGTTTCCAGGGCTTGGGGGAAGGATTCCTCCTTTTTTCTGCTGATGATCTTCCTCTAGTTCTCTGGTCCACACTGCAGCAGGAGGATGCCTCTTCCTTTTCCTTTCCCTCAGGAATGCATCTCCCTGTAGGTTCCCCATTCTTCCCCCAAGTTGCCTCAGTGTCTGCCTCAGAGTCTGATCCTGGAGGAAAGGGCCCAAGCAAAGGAAAATCAATGTATAGGTATTGATTTCCTGGTAAATGGGAGACTTGTACTGGGACTTTCCATTCATGAACTCATCTAATATGAGTGGTGAGCTGGCAGCTTGGGCTCAGGTTGGTTTGCAAAAGCCAAGTGTGCACAACTTCCCAAGTCAGCATCCAGCTCTGAGTTGGTGACGTGACGTCAGGTGCAGTGAGAGTATTTACATCACAGGAACCAGCAAGCGCTACCAACCAGGGCTTTTTTTTTGTAGTTCAGAAAGCTGGTGCTTAAACATTTACCAGCATGCCACTCTAGTCCTCTCCACAACAAAATAACAAAATATTGCTATTTTCTTTCACCTTATAGATGGAAAAACTGAGACTCAGCGAGCATAAGTCATTTGTTCAAGGGCACTCAGCTAGCAATGGGAAAATCCACATTTGAACCAGCACCAATATGATTCCAAAGACTTTGCTCTTTTCATGCTACTCCATTTATGGTCCTGGTAATGCTGCAATTCCATGTATCACAGATTGGAATGCTGGTGGCCCAAGTCATGAGCACAAGACACAGACCCTTTTGACAGCATTACTAAATGTTCCAAATACTTTCATATTCATTCTATTACTTGGTCTTCACAACCATCTTGTGGTAACTAACATTAGTTCCACTCAAAGTTGAAGATATTGATACCCGCAGAGATTAAATAAATGTCTCATGGTCACACCTATAAGAGATAGTGCATTTCAGACTAGAACCCTTGTTGATTTAGAGTTCTTTTTTAAAAATATATTTTTTATTGATTTCAGAGGGGAAGGGAGAGGGGGAGAGAGAGATGAAACATCAATGATGAGAGACAATCATTGACCAGCTGCCTCTTGCATGTCCCACGTTGGGGATCAAGCCAGAAACCCAGGCATGTGCCCTGACTGGGAATTAACCATGACCACCTGGTTCATAGGTCAATGCTTAAGCAATGAACCATACCAGCTGAGTTCTTTTTGTCAGACAATGTGGCCTGTCACCTTAACAAAATACATCCTAGCTAATCAAATACCTCACTGAAATAGGATTTTTATTTTCCCTCTGCTTTTTTTTAATGGAAAATGGGGTATAACACAATAAAACAGACTCATATTAAGGGTTTATTAGTATGAAAGAAAACATATATGCTAGGATCAGCCCTTATCTAAGTCAGTCAAGTCACTGTCTCTTTCGGGGTTCTAATCTCTGATATGGTGGAGTGGGGGTAAAGTTGGGGGTGGCAAGAAGAGGGAGTCAGATGAGAGAACTTGGGCATTCAGGGATACTGGGATTCCACTCCTAATCCTGGATGGTGTTCGAAGATCTTTTCTGTGAGTAGCTACTTCCTAAAAAGACTCTAATTCACCTTGCTCTCTGCATGGGCCAGTACAGAAAGCAGATCTGGATATTGTCCCAAACTTTTCAGCTACCAGGGCTGAAAACAGAAGGGTTTTGTCTTTAACTCTGAATAAAATGGGGAGGATTTTAAAAGAAAAACCCAGGTGCCGGCGGTTCTGGTTAACCGAGGTTTATTGGTCTTTATCGAACCATGGCTGGGGGATGCAGAACAAGCAAACTAGGTGTTTGCGGGGGCAGGGGGCGTCCTGAGAAGAGCTTTGGGAGCAGAGTCAAAATATCCACCTGTAGCTCTGCCACAGGTCCTCCATGGGACCTTGGCCAGATCACTTTGGTTTCTCTCACCTCCAGTTTCTGCTTTTATAAAAAAGGTGAATAAAATGGGCTATATGTTTGAGAATGAAAGGAAATGGGATACCCAATGCAGAAGTGCATAGTGGGTATTCAATAAATACATTCAATCAATGTTTTTAAAATAAATAATCTACCCAATGGCTTGCTACTGAGGAGTTAACCCTTGATTGTTCTTTGTCAAAAATTCACTTAAAAGAGTTAAGTTTGATTCAGCAATCCAACGAACTGTCCTCTGTTTGCAAGCTTGTTTAGGGCGTGAGGCCATTCTACTGCCACATCCTTGGTGGCATGGTGCCTAGCTGCTTTCTGTAGGCAATGGAGTGAAAAAGATTTTAATAGTCAGTCATGCCCTAGAGTGGGCAGAGCTTATAATTTTCCATGACTTACTATGCTCAGCCCCAATTATTCTTGATTAAATATATATATATATATATATATATATATATATATATATATATATATATTAAATCACCTCATTAATAGTGGTGCTTGTGATTTTTCCTTCTATTTCCAATAGAAATCTACCATTTTTTTTCATTCAATAGTTTCCTAGCCAAGTGGGAAAAAGACAGCTGGGATAAAAAAGACCCACTGAAAATAGTTTATGGAGAATATGGGCAGGAAAATGTTTTCAAAACTAATGACTGTGACACAAAAGAGATACCCCGCAGGCCATTTTGTTTCTTTCTTCTTACTGGCTCACTATCACACCTATCCATTTTAGTCATTTTGGTAATCTTTTAGCCCGTGAATTACTTTATCAGTGCCAAGTAGTGAGCCCAAGAGCTGGAGAGAAAAGGGATTAAGAGAGTTAATGGATATGAAGTGCTTACAACTGTGCCCAACATGCAGAAATAATTTCATCAGTGCTCAGCCACGAGGATCTTCACTTTGAATGTGAGTGGACAGGCCTTCTGCAAATTGAGCTGTTGGTATAGTTTGTCTTCTAAGCTTTCAGCTTGCCGTCTTACATTTCCATATCCTCCATCTCTCCTCAACCTTATCCAGTTCCGTACATGCTCCCCACATCCTTCTCACAAAACCCAGCTTCCAGGAAAGGCTCTGATAGATTTATTCACAGTGAGGTCTCGAGGAAGAATATTCTGTATGATATCTGGATGGGGGTTGGGGTGGAACTAAGGATTTGCTTTACAGAGCAATCCCTTGGGAGTTTCAAGACCAATTTTAGGAATTCACCTACGGGAATTACCTACACAATTTTTACTGTTCTCTGTAGATGGCCTCGTGGGTTGGACATGCCTCATGTGACCAACAGGAAAGGAAATAGCATAAAACAAGGTCACCCCCCAATGCCACATTCCCCAGTGGCCTCAGCACCGGATGAAACTATACATTCTTCTTCTAGGTCTCAGCCAAGTAAGATAGATGTCTCCTTACTGCCCACTGGATACCAATGGAGCCTCCCCAGTTTTCTGATAGAGCTTTAAAAGCATACACACCTGGTACAATGCTCAACCAGGCTGTATTTCCTGGGCTTTCTGGATTCTGCATCAGCCTGGATGAAATACTCTTAGCAGGGCTTCATTATGCAGCATATCTCTATGTCATCAGTCCTCCAAATTAAATCAGCCACAAGAAACTGGCTGAACAAATCTGTCTTCCCAACACCAGTCAAGTGTAGGCCTATATGATTTGCAGGCGCAGTGTCCTCCATCCCTATGTCAACCCCTGTGCCAAATGGGCTGAAAGCCACGAGCAAGTGGGGTCTGTAGTTACTCCTGTTGCCAGGGCTCAGTGTTGCCATGGATGCCCATCTGGGAGCTCTTGATGGAAAATTGGAAGTGAGCTGAGACCACATTGGAGCTGAGAAAAACAGATCATGACATCTGCAGAGTCCGGTTGTGAGGAGTGTGCCATACTGGGAAGGACTGCAGTCAAGAGAGCTGTGTTCAAATCCTGACTGCTCTTAACCCGGGTGACTTGGAAAAGTCTTTTCGTCAATACACACCTCAGTGTTAACTTATCTGTGACATGGAAATAGTTTTCTTGGCCCTAGTGACACCCATGGTTGCTTTGGGCATCAGATGAGATACTGGCCTGATGTTAAGATTATGGGGGAGCTATCTCTTGTCCTGGAGTTTGTTTTCCAAAAGAGAGGTTGTAGAGAATCAGCTGACATTGTAGAGAAGAGCAGGGAGGGGATGCACAGGGAGCTGGGCATCCGTGTCCAGAGAGAGTCTGTCCTGATACCAGCTGAGATTTGCAAAGATGGAAGAAACCCTTGGGCTGAGTATAAGACCAGATTGTGGAGAGGAAATTGACAAAAATTACAACTGACAGGTCACAGATTTAAACATTTATTGACTCCAGCTAACTATGCATACTTATTCCAGTGCTACATACACTGACTTTGATCTCACATACACATTCTCTCAAGATGTCACAAATGCTTGGATGTTACACACACTCAGCCCGTTACACAAACGCACCCATGCAGATGTTACACATAATTTCTCAGATGCCACCTACCCTCATTCAGATGTTACAGACACTCAATCACACACTTGTTCTGTTTGGCTTCACACTGTCCTTGGTATTATTTGGTTACATGAGACGGAGCCCACTCAAACCAAGTTAGGTAAAAAGAGAATTTATTGGGAAGATTAGCTGGGTCACAGAACTCAGCCAGGTCTCCTGGTTTCTCAGGAGCCAGGGTGTGACTTTCCCTCTTTATTTTTCAGGAGGGGAGTGCAGACCAGGCTCTGCTCTCTGCCTCTCTCTGAGCGCAAGGTTCATTCTCTTTCTCCTCTGGCCAGTTTTATTTTCTCTGCTTGCATTCAAGTCATCACAGCCATCCCCACATACTAACCCAACTTTTATTTACTTTTTAAAATATCATGATACAGTACATTTGTCTCTGTGCTAGAAGCTAAGCATGGGCCCCATCCACCTTTAAAATTTTTTTAAAAATATATTTTATTGATTTTTTACAGAGAGGCAGGGAGAGGGGTAGAGAGTTAGAAACATCGATGGGAGAGAAACATCATCAGCTGCCTCTTGCACACTCCCTACTGGGGATGTGCCCGCAACCCAGGTACATGCCCTTGACCAGAATCAAAACTGGGACCTTTCAGTCCCCAGGCCAACGCTCTATCCACTGAGCCAAATCGGTTAGGGTCACCTTTAAAATTTTTAATGTAAACTTCATGTGTTTTTCTTCATAAGGCAAAACTGGAAAAAATATAGAAAATAGGTTATGAGAAAAATTACCTATTATTACACTCACCAATAATGTCCAAGTAAATTTTACTTATTTTTTTCTTATCCTTGTTTCTGTGTGGTTATTGTTACTGTTATGGTGATATAAAATAGTATAATGTGTAAGTAACATTTTTATGTCTTCTGCAGAAATGTGGTTGAGATATCTTCCTTAAGCAAATACTCCCAGGTGAGCCAATCAAGGCTCTGGTGCCTTGAGCTGGGCCCTTGCCCACCTTGATCTCAATGAAGGTAAATTGTACTTGGCCGGGTTGGGGACCACTGACTCAGGCATCTTCCTTAATTTTCATTGACACACCTCCATGCCCAGGAATCTCATAGGCCCTCATCCCCACAATATTTCTGTTTTGAGCCATTCCTGGCTTTTTAATAAGGAGGCCAAGGGTGAGCTTCCGGTTCTTAGGAAATGTTTCATACTGTATACCACAGTCAATAGATTTGCACTTGCTTTTTTAATTTTTTTGAGGATAGACTCCACAGCTTTCATGACATTCTTTTTAAAAAAAAATATTTTATTGATTTTTTTTGCAGAGAGGAAGGAAGAGGAATAGAGAGTCAGAAACATCAATGAGAGAGAAACATCGATCAGCTGCCTCTTGCACCCCCCAACCCCCACTGGGGGTGTGCCTGCAACCAAGGTGCATGCCCCTGACCGGAATCAAACCTGGGACCCTTCAGTCCACAGGCTGACGCTCTATCCACTGGCCAAACCAGCCAGGGCTCATGACATTCTTAAAGGTAGTGATGACTCTGGAATTTAAGAGCCCCTTGTTCATCATCAATGGCAGAGACCATCCCAGCCTGCAGAAGCCTCTGCTTATCTGGTTTCCAGCCCAGCCCAGCCCCAGCCAGGGAGAACAACCAGCAAAAGAAACCAGTTTATCCCTTCTCCCTCTAGGTTTTTTTTTTTAACTTTTGTTTTCATTTTTTGAGGCCTGATACACATTATTCCAAAGTGTTAAAAGGGGTGAGAACCTTCCCACACAGAAGAAAATAGAATTGGTATGCAAAGTAGCCCAGTCTTGAATAATTAATCCTGATTTGCATGTTCAGATGAGCCTGAGAGCTGTCCTGGCAGCCAGGAGGGAATTCACATGCAGAAAAGTGGAGGGGTGGTGTGCTCAGTGGGGGTGATTTAGCTTCTCCAGGACCTCCACTGACTCTCTCAAGTCCATTCTGTGGGCTATTGAGCTGTGAAATCCCCGGGTGATGGGGAATTGGGGCTCAGGGAGGGGAAGTGTCTTGCCCAAGCTCACACAGCAGGTTAATGACAGGAAATATCACATAGTAGTTAAAAGTGAGGGCTCAGGGACTCTTGGACCGCAAGATTCTAATCCCATCATATATTGGTTATGTGGCCTTGGCAAGCTACTTAACCTCTCTAAGCCTCAGTTTCTTAATCTGCAAAATGGGGCTAAATAATAGTATCCACTTTACAGGGTTGGTATAAGCACTCATTTTAGTGTGCCTGATATTTACAAGCAGGGGTTTATAAGCAAGGTAGGAATGGTGATTGCTCTTGTTGTGTCCCTTATAAAAATCCTCCTCTTTCTCCTCTTCTTCCTCCTCTCCTCCTCTTCTTTCTCCTCCTTTTCTTTCTCCTCCTCCTCCTCATCTTTAATAGTGAGACTGTACTTAAAATCCAGATTTCCTTATCAGCACAATTTATGTTCATCAAAGCAGTGTGGGGTCTTTGGTGAGCCTTAGTGCCTCCCCCTCTATTAACCCTGGGATACTATTGCCAGGTAACAACAACAACAGCAATAGTAATAATAATAGCATATACTCAGTGGGCATTTCTTCCAGGTACTTTGTTAAGCACTTAGTAGATCTTTAGGCCCCTTGGGTTAATGATTCACAAAGGTCCTGGTCCCCAATGCTGAGGATGAAGAGGAGGTGTTGTCTGGTGGGATGGGGTCTCCTCAGAGAACCTGACCAGTGGAGGCTATGGGCTCCAACCTGACCAGAGCACATGACACCCTTCAGTCCCAGTCAGAGAGGGCCAGTCAGATCATTGCAGGGCTTACGCAGGTCTGGTTGCCTCATGGTCTGAGACCCACTGAGACCCACTGAAGCTCACTGAGGAGAATGGAAACCACCAACAGACCCCAGGTATGCATCCTGAGGAAGAGCCTGTAGCCTCACTGCTGCCACTCTCACAATGGAAAGGGAGTCCCATGGAGGAAGGGCCTGTGTTGGACCAGTTGGTGGAACTTATAGAGAGACAGATTTCAACTCTAGTTCTGTAGAACAAGAACTCTCTATAATGTATCTCACTGAGAAGAATTCACAGCTACTGAGAACTTTTAAATAGAGGCCTCTGGCAAGTTGCAAAGAGATTAGACAAGATGATGCTTGAAGTTTGTAGGTCCATGGGCGTCTCTGTTCTAAGTGCCAAGGCTGGATGACGAGGCTATCTTGACATCAAGAGGCACAGAACTAGGTCTTCTCCCAACACTCTTGAAGACCCTGTAGACCCCAGCCATGAAGCTATGTGCCTCCGTGATAAGATACAGTTAACCCTCTTTTCTGTACCATGAGCCCCAAACTGGAAGGAACTTCTCAGATAGGATAAGTTTAGCCTTTGGGGGGCATGAGGAACTTACAGCTAGCATAAGTAAGGGAAAGAACACTGGACTTAGAGTCAGACAGCCTGTGTCCAAATCCCGGCACTTCTGCTCATAGCTCTGTGACTTTGGGCAACTTTCTAAAGCTCTCTGTACCTCTGATTTCTTGGGGCCATGTTATCCACTTGCTGCGTCGGACAGAATAGAGATAATGCTTGCATGGTGCCTGGCACAGCATAGGAGAATTCTGTAATGTGCTTTATGTACACTGCACTTACAGATGTACATATATACAAGGTGGTTGTGCAGAACGAGTAAGAGAGTACACAGGAAAACATACATATAATTGTCCTTTCCCCAAATCCTTTTGGAGTATCAAAGTGGGGGACTGCATCCTCTGATGCATCACTTTACATGCTTTAACATCTTTTTTCAAGTTTTGCCTTCAGAAGTCTCTATTTCTGATGATTCCGATGGGGGAGACCCACCCAGAACTGGAATACTGACAGAGGATCTGGAAAAATGCAAAGGGAAGAAAGTCTCTCAATTAGTGATGACACTACCAGCTGATTGGTATGGAAAAGTTTTAAGCATCTGCCATAAGACCTCAGGTCTCTGGAACCCTAGGACAAGTTGTTGTTCTAAAAGAAGACGTAGAAGTAGAGTGAGAAAGAAAAGAAGTGTCCTTGCCCTATACTCCCCAAAGTCTCTGCTTAGGTTTCCTCATCTCTGATGTGGGGGTAATAAATTCTGCTTCTCAGGATTTTGAGAAGGATTCTGTGAGTTGACTGGTGGAAATATCTAGTCCAAGGCCTTGTTGGCACTCAGTACTAGTATATGCTTGTGAACATGATTGTGGAACTTTCTTAATAGCCAGAGACTAAACCTCCAAACTTCAGATCTTTTAAAAAGTATTTTGCTGCAGATCTTTATACCTTATTTCACCAGAGCAAACTGAGTATGATTTAACCTTTTCTTAGGGTCTCCGGTCATCATTGATGAACACCAAGCTCTGCCCAGAGAGGCCCTGGGGAAGGTGGGCGGGGTGTCGTGCCTCCATGATAAATGGCCCAGAACCAACTTCTTCCTCATCACTTCTGGTGATGTACCTGGGAATAGTAGCTTTCTCTACAAATTGAATTAGTTACGTCTTCTCTTCTATAGGCTGGAAAAAGAACATCCAAAAATTTTGTGAGTTAAACGAGTTTCCAAAATGCCTGAAGGGCCCCCTGTGAATAAAGTACGTGGGTTTGTGACTGTGCTTTTGGCTGGCTCCCATCTTGATTGTTTCCCCTCTTGTACCTGGACGTGCTCTGGACACACATAGTATAGTTATGACCTACCCTCCAACTGGAAAACAAATTGTGGAATCTTCCACTGCTCTCTGATGTTGTCTGAGAGCAATGCTGACTCCTTGATTTAAAACATACTAAAATCAGGGCTTGTTCTCCTGTGTTCATGCATGTGTGCAAAATTGTATATGGCTGAGGTAGAGCTAGATTCAGAAGTTACTATAGTTTGATTGATTTCTCTATATCTGGCACTCTTGAAAGAGAAGATTGTTTAGAAATCCCTGACTTGCAAATTTTTATGCTACTAATAACCTTGTGCTCAAATTCAGAGGGTAAATGTATCTTCCATTAGCCTCTGGGAAGTTCTGTGCTTCTGTAAATAAGAATCTCAGGCAATCACGGGTACATGAAAGCTTGATTTGCTGCCCTGAGCCTTCCACAGTCATGGCTCTTTGCTCTCTACTTGCATCATTTACACCCAGAGGGGCAGTGTCTGGTTTTGAGATATTATTTCCTGCCAAGGGGTGCTATGCTTCTTACACATTGAGGGAGGTCTGGGTGTATAAAGGTGCATGCACCCATGTTTTGCTCAAAGGACTCACACAGGCACCCACCTGGACCCTAGACAAAATGTATTTGCCACGTGCACGATACATGCCTGTGCGCAAAGGCACCTACCTGCATTATCTTCACCTGGCTCCCTTGCTTTGCCTGGTTAACTCCTTCTGATGTTCAGGCCTCAGCTTACATTGCACTCCTTTGGAGAAATCTTTGCTAATTTCTCTTAATGTATGTTTTATGTCCCTTTTATGCACACCAAAAATACTCCTTTTCCCATTTTAGCACTTGTATTCTCTATTGTGATTGAATATTAATTGATGTATAGTTCCCTGAGTAGAGATGCTTTTAAAGATTTTATAACCATTATAACTTCACATTGTCTACTACAGAATAGGTGCTCAATATATTGTTGAATGGATACAAGAAATAGTCATGCAAATTCAAACAAACTCATGAACTTGCTCACATATACACATTATCAGAGATATAAATGTATGCACAAATATGATATATGCACAGAGATTTGAGCTTATGCATGGTTACCCCATCACCCGCCCAGCTCTCCCCAGATCCATGTGTACTAGGCAGACACACACTCCCTCAGGCACAGAGATGCAAACATACAAATCAGGCCCGCCCAGGTGCTATCATACACATACCCACAAGCAAAACACACACACCACACACACACACACACATGCACACACACTTGCTTCTCAAGGTAGATATTTTCCTTGCACTTGTACTGACAACTTGTGCATGCAAATTGGATTTTCAGACCCTTCTAATCCTTTGTTGACATTTATTAAGACAAAACAGAAGTGAGCAGACAGAACCTTTTGGCTAGGCGGATGCGTTTTTGCTGCAATGTAATGTCGGAAACTGTTGATGCAGAATTAATGCTCATTTTTACGAGTTTATCTTATGTCATAGAGTTGAAAAAAACCTCGGTGTAAATATTCATCATATGGCTTAATTGGTTTGATGTACCGTAGCAACAAGCACAGTGCCAGACGCTTGCTATGGAAGCCTCCGCGTTGTTTCAAAGTCTTTATTATTATGACAGCAAAGTCTTGTTCATTAAAGTTTCACAATCCATTTTCATTAGGTTGAAGCTGAGTCTGTAAATGAACAGTTGCTCTGAAAAAATCAAGCCCTCACAGTTCTCGCTGGGGAGGCAGCGCGTCTGTATTAATTATCAGGACGCTGGTGTCGATCGACGATGTTAATTGCACTGATGGCTCGTTATTTGGGGAATTGCCATGCATTTCATGCAGGGATAATAAAAATGAATTTTTAAACAAAGAGACTTAAAATAATATCGAATCTGCAGAGAATACCAACATCAAAGGCTTATCTCAAAGCTTTGAATTTTATCTTTGTGGTCCAAAATGTTAAAGAGGCGCCCGCAATGCAGTTGGTGCCAGTTTGAAGTGAAGGAAAACAAAACAAGAGTTAATTAACTGTTATTACAAACCTTTTCAACTTTAATTTGACTTTCAAATATTAGCATTTATCTATGAACTGTGCTTCTGGGTTTGACAAATTAGTTTTCTCAGAACAAGTTTAATTAGGCGTCATTGTGCTTTTATGTCAGTTTTCAGAGCTCCAGACAATGAATGGATTAACTTATTAAAAGTCATCTGTTTAAAAGACTTTGTCAAATGGCAAATGGGTGGGCAAAGTTCCTTGGCTTTGCAAGGAGATGGGGAAAAGCATATCGCTGGTTGGGTGTCATGGGGGTTATAGATCAGAAGATAAGAGGATTGGCATCCCTTTCAGCTGAAGCCTGCTTTGGGGGCACCTCCACCTCTTTGCCCCTCCAGCGCTCTGGGATCCAACACAGTGCCTAGGAAAACTGAGTTGAAGGCACCATCTCTGTTGTAGAGAAGGGAAATGACACAGAGAAAGTACTTACTATAGCATTAAGGTCTGTTCACATGGCAATCTGCACTTGACTATGTATTATGTATATGTATTATCCTATATAATAAAAGGCTAATATGCAAATAGACCAAACAGCGGAACAACTGGAACAACCGGAACAACCAAACAACCGTTCGCTATGATGTGCGCTGACCACCAGGGGGTGTGCACGAAACATGGAGGGTGTCGGCTACAGTGAGATGGTGGAACAGGTGAGCAGGGGCGTCAGACCAAGGTGGGGTGCCGGTCGCTGTCATCGGTGTGAGTCTTTGGTGGTTACTGAAAATTCTTGCTCCCATGTGCCGCAGTCCTGCCAGGTGCTCGCACCTGCTGCCAGCGCTGGCCCCACTTGCACCCACTGCTGGGGCCAGAGCCACCACTGGCACCCACTGCCAGCACCTGGCGCCAGCCCTGATTGCTCGACACCATCAGCGGGTGTGAGTGGCGGCTGCCGGCCCCAATTGCCCTTCAGGTCTTCTCTACCTCCCCTTGCTCCTGAGGGGAGATTGAGGCAGCAGCTGCTGTTTGCACTTGCTGCTGGCACTGGCCCTAATTGCTCTGTACTTTCAGCGGGTATGAGCGAGGCTGGCGCCATCAGCTCATGGGAGCAGTGACAGTGGGAGTGGAGCTTCCTGCAGATAGGGGGCCAGGGACTGTGATGGGAGAGACTGGGTGGGGTCAAAGAGGATGCGCCAAGACCTGCCCCTGTACCCACTACAGCCTCCTGGCCCACAGTTCCTTTCAAGGTCCACAAATTTGTGCACTAGGCCCCTAGTATTCCATGATTCTCTAATTTCAAGGTCTACAAATTTTTCCTGTGAAGGCCTTACCATTCAGTTAATGTCACAACTGCTCAACTCTGCCATTGTAGTGTGAAAATAGTTCTAGGAAGCAGTGTGAGTTGCTGAGTTACAACAAAATTTTATTTACCAAAACATTTTTTAAAAAAATGAAATGCACTGCCAAGGAGGAGACAAGTCCTGGGCTCAACAGCCAACTAGCATTCCCTTACTGTGCTTGGGACCCTGCAAAAGGCCATTTATATTGTTGATTCAATCTGCCCACCAGAAAAAAGTGGGTATAGTATTCATACTCTCTGGTTCCTCTATGCAATAATAATGATACTAGAAGAACAATAATATAATAACAGTTTATTGAGCACCTCTTATATGTCAAAAACATGTTTGCCTCTTTACACATACTGTGTCTAATTCTCTCAACATTGCTGCAAGCTAGGTTGTATATTCACACGTTTTAGATAAAGAAATGAACACACAGAGAAGTTCTGTGACTTGTCCAATATCACTTGATGGTAAGAGAGTAGGATTGAGCCCATATCTGGGTGGCACCAAAGCCTCTTCTCTTTTTCCTCAATAGTGGTCTGATCTGTTTTGAATCAAAATAAGAGACAGCGTGAGCTCTGTGATTAAGAAACCCAGATAGATTTGGGGTAGGGGCAGAAAGAATTGGACTCTGTTTCACAAATCTTGTTAGTGTTTCCCCCATTTCTTGCTTCTTAAATTCTGCAACTACTTTTCAGTGAGTTAAAATGATGTAGTAGAGGTCATAAAGAGAAAAGGCAGGTTATAAAAATAATATTGCAGTATGAATTCATGCAAACAAAGTACAAGAAAATTCTGGAAGGCTATGCACTAAAGCAGTAATGATGGTTATTTCTGGTGGAGAGATTAGGAAGTTAGGATTATTTATTATTTTCTTCTGTATGTTTGTTTGTAATTTTGAAATTTTCTTTATTGGTGATAATATCTATGCTTTAGTTTTTAGTTATTTTCAATGAAATGTCATTATCATTTAAAAAAAATAGTATAACTAGCCTGGCCAGTGTGGTTCAGTGGTTGAGAGTCAACCTATGAACCAGGAGGTCACAGTTCAATTCCCCATCAGGGCACATCCCCCAGTAGGGAGTGCACAGGAGGCAACTGATCAATGATTCCCTTCCTCTCTGAAATCAATAAAAATACTATTTAAAAAAAAACACAGTATAACTAAATCTTTATGGTAGGTAATTTCCTTAGATTAATTCCTAGAATTTGAGGGTAAAATGTCACCTAATCCAAATTGCCCTCCAGAAAAATTTATATCAATTTACAAATCCTATCAACTTTTCCAAATCTTGGCCAATACTGGACATTTCAGTTTTAAACCTCTGACTGCTTCTTAACACTTGTGAACTTGAAAACAGAGTCATGCTCTTTGGAGGGGTCTCATGGGACACCCCTGGGTCACAGGCATTGACTGCGAAAGTAGAGATTTTGACTTATTTAAATGGACAGGTGTTAGCATCCCTTAAAAAAGGAGGAGGCGATACAACAAATCACATGACAACACTCCACCACACAGCAGCACTGCATAGACCCAGGTATTCCACACTGCAGACTGTTGCCTCTCCAGCCAGAGAGCAAGCTCTGTGAGGGCAGGGACTAAGCCATGTTTGTTCCTGCGATCGGAGAGGGCCCTACACACACATAGTATCTCTGAATCTTTTGTCTTCATCTCCACCAATGAGGAGGTCATTGAGGGTAACATCCAGACTGAGGCCCTACTAGGAAAACTGGAGACAGAGATGCTGACTCAGGGGAGCAGGCATGGGGTTTGAATTCAGAGATTCTGAGTTCAAGTCCTGACTTCCCTGTTTACTTTGGGAAAATTCTTTAATGTCTTTGAATTGACTTGCCTCACCTAGAAAAAGGAACATCAATACTGACTCCATAATGCTAAGTTAATTAATGAGATATCAAGTGAAAAAGCCTTGCAAATGGCACAGTACTGATGCTCCTTGGATGATCATCCTATCACACACTTGGAGGTGTTTTATGGATGTTCCTCACCAGGGAAAAAATACAGAATTAATTGGTCTTAACTTTTCTCCCTTTTTAAAGATTCTAGTAAATGATCATGGTTGGAGTATTCAGGTAGATAGACCTGACTCTGAATCCTGTTTTTACCACTCACTAGCTCTGTGATCTTGGGCTAGTAACCTATATTCTGAATCTCAAGTCTCCTTGACTCTAAAATGGGAATGATAAAATAATACACCCAGTGTAATTCACAAGGAAAATAATACACCCAGTGTAAGAACCAAAAGTAATACTACATGTATACATGCTGGCCCAGCCTGGAGGAATAGCAGGTCATCAAGAAATATCTCCTTCTGTCTAACAACTGTAAGTGGGACTCCCCTATCCATCAGCCTCAGCCATCAGTCACTTTTGTTGTATAATATATCACTGCAAATTTATGGACTTAAAATAACAATCTTGCCTTTATCACAGAATTCTGTGGATCAGCGGTTGAGCTGGGATCTGCTGGCTGGTTCTTCTGCTGACCTTTGTGGGGCTCATCCATGTGGAGCAGTCAATGGCTCACTCATATGTCTGAAAAATGGCTGAGTATCTGCAGGGGCAGAAAAGGTAACGGGGCCATGGGTTTCATCATCTGGCAGGCTATTGGATCTCATCATCCGGCACACAATGGTAAGTGCAGATTTCCAAAAGCAGCAAGAGGGCAAGTCATTGACACATGGTCAGTCCCAGATTCAAAAAGTGGAAAAATAGATTTCACCTCTGTGTGGGAGGAGCTCCAACACCGCATTACACAGGACTATACATACTGGGGTGGAAGTATCTGTGGCTATTTTTACAAGTTAACTCTGAGATAACTGCCTCTTCCAGGGCAATCTGCTTCCTATGACACAGTGGCTCACACAGAAAGCAGATCTCCTCTATGCACATCGGGAAAGTTTCCCATAACTTCCCCAGAGTTCCTCCAAATCAGTGTCAAAATGGTGTTGTGATCTCTAGCCTAGAAGCCTGCGAGCAGGAGACAGAAACAAAAGAACAAATGCTTAAATGATCTGATGAATGTCAGATACATTAAACTAATTTATGTAATAACGTAAGCACAGTGATGGGAAGGTAATATGAGAGACATAAATTATACATTATTATTGTCAGCTCTACCACTTATCTTAGTAGTGTGTCAAAATACATCCTGATAAGCTAACATTTATAGAAATGAACAAGTGCTTGTGCTCAGGAGTACGGCAGTGAGAAGCTGGATGTCATTTGCATGTACTAGTATGGTATGTACCAATCCATCATTGTCTCTCCTGGGAATGACAAGGTAAGGAGAAGAAGGTGCCCAGTGTGCTTAGCATTCCTAGACAGCCCTGGACTCAAATCCCCCGCAAGGATTACAGAGTGTGGTCAGTGTGGAAAACCATAAAAGAGCATGGTCTTGGGATCAGACTGGCAACTTAACAGCCCTCAAACCCAAGTCATTTCACCTCTCCAAACCTCAGTTTTCACATCTGTAAAATGGGAATAATAAAGCTATCTTGAAAAGCGTCCCATAAAGATAATTTAAAATTATTTTGTTATCTTCTCACAGAGGCATGTCCTGGGTAGTGGAATGGGAAGTGCATCTGAGGCCATATTAAACACAGGAAACCTCAAGAAAGGCTGCTCAGCTTTTCTCAAGCCCAGTTAGTGACTTCCTGACTATGGTTTTGTTTATTCACCTCCACTCCATCCACAAGATACTGCCTGATGTTCCCCTTCTCTGCTTGATTATGGCCAGAGTATGATTCTCATGCCCAGAGTTTAACACCAGAGTATAACAGTAATGACAATCTCCCAGGGCTCACAAAGGTCTTCAAGAAACTGTAGGTTGATCTTGGACATCTCCAGAGCCTGGCCTCTGAGGCAGAAGAAACTCAGGGTCCCAGAGGCACAGAAGTCTCCAGACATTAGAGGAAGCTGTAAGTAGGACATTTCCCACTGGAAAACATGGCCCTGGGGAGGGGAATCCAGCTCACAGGGCCAAGCATGTGGGCAGCCCTCCTCAGCAGGAATGACCCATGGATGACAGCCCATCCCAAGGGAGCCAAGGGTGGGCCTCCAGCTAAACCAGAGCTAAGTCCTCAGTGTGAGCAGCCCCAGGACAGGGGTACCAAGAAGATGAGCAGGCTGAAGCTCAGCAGAGAACCCCAGGAGGGAAGCCATGCACAGTCCCCAGAAGTTCATCATGTCCAACAAGGGTGGTGGTGAACTAAAGCTGTTTCAATCCTATCTGCCCAGTGTACCTACTGCTCTGGCTGAACCTATGGGAGGACACAGAGGGGACTGAACCCAGAAGTGGGGAACTGGAGAAGCAGAGGCCAGAGGTGGGATAGGGCAGCAATGGCCCTGAGATAGCTTCCAGACTCCTAGAATCTGCCTCCTTTCCCTTCTCTTTCCTTAAGACCCGCCTCCCCCACCTCCTGAGCCTATTATTCTTTCTATGATGTCTAGTCAGGCAAGTCCAGATCCCCTTCTAGACTTCAGTTTCTTCATCCTGAACAGGAGTCAAAAGGCCTTGCCCCCTCTGGACCAGCATCCACCCAGGGGCTGGGAGTAGAGTGAGGCAGGAAGGAATCCAGAGCATGAGATGTGAGAAGGCGCTCCCTCTCAGATGTGGGCAGGTGCACGCCCAGCACATAATGCTTGCCTCCCTTGCTCACCCTAGTCCTGGCCTGAGCCTCCACACCCAGGGCCTCTGTGAGGAGTCCTGGGATCACAGAAATGAGCATCTTGGAGTTTCCAGGGCAATTCTCCATGCTCTGGCCTAACAGGCTGCACTGGGAAGAGGAGAGACACTCAAATCCTTGCCTGGACAGACACACCTTCTCTTGGCTCCTTATGGTCCCTGGAGAATTATGCAGAGATACTAATGCTTAAATCCAGTCCTGGCTCTCCCTTGTCTGGACGGTCTCTATGGCAACCCTGTCACTCATGGAATAACAGCCAACCTCCTTAAGTCAAGGCCATTGTCTATACTAGCTTCTAGCATACTTTGTTATAACCACTTGCTGTGTGACCAAACAGGATGGTAAGCATCTCCAGGGCAAGCAATACCCCCCATCCCAATGCCAGGCTCAAAGATACCTGATGAGTTAGTGAAAACCTATTCTGTGCAGGTTCTATGCCTGATGCTGGGTATACTACAGAAGTCACCATAGACTAAGCCCCTGCCTTCATAGGACTTACGCTTTCCTTGGGAGCCACAAACAAAATATGAATTAAATACATAACACACCACGTGATGCATGTGCTAAGAAGAAAATGAAGCATGGCAAAGGGACAGGGAGACAAAGTGAGGGATGCTGTTTTAAATATAGTGCTCAAGCCTGGCCAGCCTGGCTCAGTGGCTGAGCATCGACCTGTGACCAAGGGGGTCACAGTTTGATTCCTGGTCAGGGCACATGCCCAGGTTGCAGGCTTGAGCCCCAGTGTTAGGTGTCCAGGAGGCAGCTGATCAATGATTCTCTCTCATCATTGATGTTTCTATCTCTCTCTCTCCCTCTTTGTTTCTCTGAAAGCAATAAAAATATTTTTAAAAAAATATAAATAAATAAATGAAAGAAGGAAGAAGAGGAAGGAAGGAAGGAAGGAAAGAAAGAAAGAAGGAAGATAATGCTTAAGGAAGGCCTCTCTGAGGAGCTGCTGTTTAAGGAGAGAGCTACAGGAATCAAGGGAATAAGCCATGTGGATATGGGTAGGAAGATAGTTTCTGGAGTGAGAATAGTGAACATGAAGCTCCTCAGTGGTGTTCAAGGAGCAAATGCATACCTTCCCTCACACTCCCTCACACTCCCATGCTTCAGCCTCATTAAAAGTCCCCAAAGGGGTGCACCAAGAGTGTCCACCTCTTGTAATTGGGGAGGCTGAACCACTGGGCCCTTTAGGACACCTAGCACAGAAAGCCACCCTATGAACACAGGGAAGCTGCCAAAATGCAGAGACAAAGAGACAGATCACAAATGACATTTTACAGAGAGGAAGGATAGAGAGTTAGAAACATCAATAGAGAGAAACATCGATCAGCTGCCTCCTGCACACCCCCTACTGGGGATGTGCCTGCAACCAAGGTACATGCCCTTGACCGGAATCGAACCTGGGACCTTTCAGTCTACAGATCGACGCTCTATCCACTGAGCCAAACCAGCTAGGGTGGCAGTGCATTTTAAACAGGCTCCTACACATTTCACAGGGCTCAACTCAAAGCATCTCCACTCTGGGGAAAAGCATATTTCTTTTCACAGATAGGTCATGTGTAGGAAAGTGCATCATTCTCTCTCATCATAAATGTGACTTAGCCTAGAATGGGGCCTGGTGCTCCACTTGGCACTGAATGCCTGTGCTGATGGCAGATGTTGGTAATTGATCATGATGTTTTTTCATACCCAGCCTAAGCACAGTCTTAGGGAATGTTCCTAACACAATGTTTCTTGCAACTCTTGCCAATTAATCAGAGATTGCAAACTAAATGAAACCCATTTGCCTCTTTTGAATGAGAGTTAGGTTGGGGAGATGGTGGGGATATTGAGAGTTCATCTATTTCAACATCCTAATTTATTTCTGGGAGATTAGAAGAGTTTTTTCTCTTCTGCACCTTATTTTCTTCATTGATTCAATTAAGTCTTAGGACTAGATCAGGGCTGGTGATAAGTTTTCTTTCATGATTCTACTTTGACAAATTGATATCTCTACAAAGACTATTTTGTGCAAAACTATTCAGAGGTTGCATTCAGATTAGGCTAGAAGGGTGCTGTGTGGATTAGTGATGTCCCTCGGGTGCATGGAGAGGTTGCAGCAGTGGTACATGTGCTAGGTGCTTGTCATTCCTGGATTGAATGGTTTCTAGAAGCTTTTCTAGGAAACTGAAGCTCATAGGGGAAAGTGATTGGTCCAAATGAGCTATGGCAAAGCCAGAACTGTATCCTGGGGCTCACTCTCTGTTTGGGACTTGTTCCACAGAGACTCAAGTCCAACATCAGATCTCTGGGCACTATGAGTGTTCTTCAAGAGGAAATACAAGTTCTGGGTGAATGGGCAATGTCAGTCCCTCTGTCCCTGAGACAGAGATTGTCTGCCTCAGGGGGACTGTCCACTTTGACCAAAGCAGTGGGCTTCAGAGCAGGGGGCCAGACTGCTCCTCCAGGCTGACCGAAGATTCTCTCTGGGTCCTTCCTAAAAGGCTTAAGAAACAAGTGATTAGATTCCAAAGCCATTCTCCTGGGGTAGGCAACATTTCCCGGAGTGGGTCTTTGTCTAGGCAGGGGGCTCAGCTAAGAGCTACAGGGAAGCAGCAGGGGGTCCTTAAATATGCAGAGGGAGCATCTGCCTTTGATCTCTTAGGCAGCAGACACAGCCACTCTCCACTAAACTGGAGCGTGTGTGTGTGCACCCAGGCATGTAGGTGTTGGTTGACATGTAAATGAGGATAGACTGGACTCCAACATGTACATGGTGCTTGGATGTGTGCATGGATGCGTAAGCACTGCTATAGGTTCATATGTGTGTGTACATGTCTGCATATATGTGCTTGTATCTCCACGTGGGAATTAAGTATGTGTACATGTGTATGCCATGAGGTTTGTTGGGCTGAGCACACGTCTGCACTTTAGTTTATCTGTAATATAGTGGTATTATCTACCTGGCAATCCCTTCTTGGGGCAACTCACTCCCAGCGTTGTTGCTGGAACCACCAAAAGTAGCTGTTCTTGCTTCCTGTTCAATTTAATTTGTCAAGGGATGAATCATTCTAGTACCCACTCACCTGGACACGGACAGTCATGAGATGATATAGTAGATTGGATTACTCTTCAAAACTGTCATTGTCTGCTTGATCACTTGAGAAAGAGAATAAAACAGTCCAGGCCCACCTAGCTGGGCTCTGGTGGTGCTGGGACAGTTTTATGTCTTTTGTTCTATTTTATTTTCTTGGGTCAAAAACAAACCACCTAATCATAATCATGTTAGGAATGGTTGAATGATTTCTTTATTATTATTTATCCAGGTGTCACATGGCACACTTGAGCAGATGTTCTCAGAACCCTTGCATGGCTTGCCACCTTTTCTCCTTTTTCTCTGCTATGAGACTTGCCATATTCAGATAAAGGCTGTTTTGTCATCCTGAGTCCCAGAGCCAGAGCCAGCACATGATAAACACATATTACATGTAAGGTATCAACTTTGTGGAAGTAAATCATAGAGATTTTAGGTTTTTTTTTGTTTTGTTTTGTTATCATAGCAGAACCTATCTTAAGCTGACTACAATAAATGTGCACTGAGATCAATTGTCCTATCACTTGGACTTTTTTTTTCCTTGAAATCAGAAAGCGCTTGTAGTAATTTCTATCTTTTGTGACCTGTGTCTAGAGATCAGGAAATGTATGGCCATGTTTGTCATACATGGATAAATGTCATAGTTCCCACATTTAGATACACACATGCTTTTTGTGTGAAGCCAGGACAGAGAGAAATAGAGACCAGCGGGTTATGAAATTGATGAAGTCCATGGTTCTGAGTTTCACTTGTTCCTGAGGCACAGCTGCATCCTTGCTCTGTACCTAGCTTCGTTGCCCCGGCTCATCTTGGTTCACAATAAACCCCCCTTCTAATTAAAGCCTATGTGAGTTGGTTTCTGTCACTTTTACCAAGACGCCAATGTAACAGGCCAGATTTTGTGTGACCATATACATGGGTACCACACACTGCTATGTGTTTGCATGTATATTTGTGTGCATTCATGTATATGTTGACATTTGTGAAATATGTGTTTGTGTATTCTTGTGCATGTATGTGTTCTGGTAATCCTATGCACATGTGTTTGTGGTATATATGTATGTGCCTGCATTTGCCTGGAACATAGTAGTGTTCAAGAAATATTGAAAAAATGCATATACTGCATTACAACAGAATGTGTACTTTTTTTGCACAACCCATGACTTAGAATGCTGTGAGGAAGAGGAGTTGGTAATACGTGGCGGTATTCTGCTGGGACATCTCCTGGCTGTACTTGAACTCTGGGTGGGGGATCCTCACATACTTCTGTTCCTTTCAAAAGGTTTACACACCATCACAGGTTGTCTCTTAGATTTCTTCTTCTTCTTTTTTTAAAAATATGTTTTTATTGATTTCAGAGAGGAAGGGAGAGGGGAGAAGCATCAACAATGAGAGAGAATCATTGATTGGCTGCCTTCTGCATGACCTCTACTGGGAACTGAGCCTGCAACCCAGCCATGTGCCCTGACTAGGAATCATTCCATGACCTCCTGGTTCATAGAGTGACGCTCAACCACTGAGCCAGGCTGGCCAGGCCCCTTGGGTTTCTTTACGGCTGGACTTCATTCTACCTTGATCACTTGAGAAAAAGAATGAAACGGTCTAGGCCCACCTAGCTGGGCTCTGGTGGGGCTGGGACAGCCACTGTGAAGGCCCAGGAAAGGCGAGGGTTTCAGGAGGCATTTCTGGCAGGATCACTGAGGTGCACCCATTCCTCTGCTGGAGCTTTGATTGGGTGTTCGTTGTTGCCACAGAGGATCTTAATCAATAGACTTTCCTTGTTTGACTCTCAGTTTTATGATTAGGTGGTTTGACAGAAACTTGGGACTTGATTTTTGCTATTTGCACTTTATTGTCATGTGTTAGGAAAATATTTTGAATTGGTGAGGTGGAAATATTAAAGAGACAGCAGTGAAGGGCAGAGGAGGTGAGATGGCAAGATTGCTACAAAGAAGGGAAGCGTCACACTTGGGGGCTTCTGAGTGAGAATTGAGGGCTCCTGGGGCTTAAAGGAACTTTGAAGATCAGATGGTCCAACTCCACCCCTGGGCTCAAATTCTCTTCATATATATCAATTGTAATGACAATGACTATAATAAAAGCGACTATGTTGAGCTCCTACCAGCGTCACAGAAAGTTGTTCTAGTCAGGCTCCATAGATTGCAGGGAATAGAGACCCACCCAAGGAGCCTCGCCTCTCCTCTCCTCTCCTCTCCTCTCCTCTCCTCTCCTCTCCTCTCCTCTCCTCCTGTCCTCCTCCCTTCTTCCTTCTTTTCCTCTCCTTCTCTCCCTCCACTCCCTCATCTTTCCTCTCCTCCCATTGCTCCCCTCCCATTCATACTATAAACATCTCTTTATTATTATTTATCCTCAACTTGTGTCTTTTGTTCTATTTTATTTTCTTGGGTCAAAAACAAACAAACAAACAAACAAACAAGCAAAAAACAAACACCAAAAAACCAAATACACACACACACACACACAAACAAATAAGCCTAAAGCTTTTTTTGTGGGACTACCCTGAAGAGGTGTGAACTTAGAGGTTGTGACCCCCAGAGTGGTATCTTCTCCAGACCCTATAGCTTCAACCCTTCCTCCTCTGACCTTGTCCTAACCCCCTCCTTATGTTATCTTCCTCAGACAAATCAAGATTGTCGATTTCTCACTTCAAGTATGGCTTTCAATTCTTGACTCTTTCCTTTCTCATAGGGGAACAACATATTTAAATACCTGGAAACAGGAGAGAGTTCAAGAAAGCAAAGCAAGAGCCAGGAGAGGCAGGGGAGAAAGAAAGAGAGGGGGTGGGAGAGGACTAGTATTGTTCTGGGAGTATTAATATAGTGAGAACATAAAGCATCAGGCAGAAACAAATAAGAGAGTAGGACAGAATAATAGTAATATATGGTCTGAGAGGAATATTTAACTGTCAGAGTATAAAAAAAAAGGCTAAGGTGTGTGGTCCAGACTCTTACACAATAGAATTTTTAGGCTATTTCAATTGCTTGTGAAATAGATTGCATGTCACTAGGATAGTTAGAAGTCAGATCCTCAAGAGTCTTAGCCCATAACTGTCAGTGGGACCCTACAGGGCAGAGAATGCTCTGATATGAAAACCCTTGGCACTAGGCACTACTTATTTCAAGCTCATAGCCTGGCCTTGTCTGCAGGTTTGAGAATTTCTCTAGGGTAATGCTGAATTCTATTTCCTCAACAAGGGTTGTTGGGAGCTGGGCCTGGGCCTTCTGGAATGCCTATAATGGATCCAGAAGCATCTAGTTCTCAGAAGAGACCTGGAGAAGGTAGGACCAGATAAAGGGGACCTGCTTGGACTCCAAGAGTTGCAGGAACCTAAGGAAACATTTGCTGAGAATGCTAGTCTAGCCTGAAAGGGGTCAATAGGAAGGTGATCCGAGGATATCCCCTCACTGAGTCAAATGGAACAATCCAGTATGGAAGCCTCTATGCCTCTTTCGAGGCACCTGTTATCTAGAGCTGCAAAGGCAGCAGACCAAAGAGAATGGAATGATACAGAATCAAACTCCTGCCTGTTTATGTCCCCTCTCCTGTTTCCCTTTTCTAGTTCTCTGACCTTTTGCCCTTGTCTTTTTCCCCCTTCTTACTGCCTTGATCCTTTTTTGTGTGTGTGTTTTTTGTTGTTGTTGTTGAAAGTGGGTTGAGGCCAGGTCATGAATGCCAGATTAAAGAATTGGATTTTATGTTAAATGTATCCATTAATATACTCAGCAAACATCTATCAAGTTTTAGTTCCTTACACAGTGAGTAAGACATATAAAATGCTCAAAAATAATTGTTAAGTGAATGTGTGGATAAATAAATTTAAGTCTTAGCTTAATTGTCATCTCCTTGGGCTAGATTCTTTCTGATCAACTTATGGACAATAGTCCGGCATTCCAAGTTGATCTTATATCATTGCTTCATTTAATTTCCTTCACAATAGTTGCAAATATCTGAAATTGGATTAATGTCCTATGTGGAATAGGATATTTCTGGCAATTTCTGGAAATGATACAAGTGGAGCTCCACTTGAGGCTGACTCATCTGCCATCATGGAGACAGTAAGCAACCACTAACTGCTGTAACAAACAACCCCAAAGATCAGTGACATAATCCAATAAAATTATATTTTTCTCTCTTCACAGTTCAATGAGGATCAGGCCAAATGTTGACTTGGGAACCTGGGGTCTTCCATTCTATGATCCTATTTTCATCAATATATGGTCACTGAAATAGGAGGAGAGTGAAAGATCACAAGTGGGGGATTTTTATGGGCAATACCAGAAGTGACACGTATGATGCTGATCTACACTTCATTGGTCAGAGCCCAGTCATATGGCCCCAACTAATGAAAAAAGCTACATCTAAGTGCCAGAAGGAAAAGAAAGTGATTTTGGTGATCACAGAGCCTTTTGTCCTTGTCATAAATGGGATGGAAGGGAGAGGTTATGGACTAAGACACGGAGACAACTTAAAAGAATTCTTGAGAACAGGTATGAAGGTAATAGCAGTGGCCATGGTGGTTGTAAGAAATTTGGACAAGACTATTATCAAATTCAGTTCAAGTCACATAATGATGCACTAGTTTGGTGCATCCTTTGTTAAAATTACATGAAACTTGCTTCAGCGATGACTCCTGACTGCTCTTGCTTCATCATTAGTCATTATTCTGAGGATGGCATTGTCTCTGCTGCTCTGTGAGTTTTGCTGATGATACAAAATGACAAGGTTCTGTCTTGCTAAAGGGATAATTGGAGCATGGATAAAGGGTGAGTTTGGAGGCACAGAAATTGCCTAGATATTTTCTGTAGCACTTCCATTCTTTACATTTCAGATGAAGTCCTCACCACAGTGAGAAATTGTCCATTATGTGCGGATAGTATGCCAGATGCTCTGGGAATATGAGAGGGAAAAGATGTGAGCCTGGCTCTCAATGCCTTAAATTTTTTTTTTTCAGGGAGCTTCAAGTAAGTCATGTGACACAATTATGGAACTCAAAGGAATCAAAATCTTGAGATACAGGTGCTTAGGGTTGTATGTGTTCCCAGCAAGGTGAGACAAGTGTAAGCAGGTGCTGATGGAAACATTTCTGAAGGAGGTGGTGTTTGAGTTGAGTCTCATAGAGTTTCTTCAAAAACCACCATTCACTTGTATATTCATGCACTCACAACATAACTTTGGAGTCAGATGGGCCTATATTTGGATTGGATTTTATTCCTTACTAACTCTATGATATCAAGTAAGTGTGGGTAAATGAGATACCATAAACACAGAGTGCCTGGCACAGAGAAAAGGCTCAGTAAGTGGCAGATATTATATTGTAAGAGAATGGTAAATGTGTATGCCCTGAGGCCAGACTTCTTGGATGTGAATCCCAGTGCAGTCTTGTACTTTCTGTGTGTTTTGGGCAAGTTACTTAGCCTCTCTGGGCCTCAGATTTTTTCATCTGTGATACAGATATCATGAGACTGCCTACCTGATAGATAGGCAGTGGTACATCCATTAATATGTATAAAGAGCATATAGCAGTGCTGTGTAAGTTGTAACTGAAATTATCACTATTAGAAAGTGATAATTTCACCTCCACACATGATCACTTCTACACTGAGAATCAATGGCATTTCATTTCTTGGGGATCCATAGAATAATTTAGACACATGCAGTGCATTTTATTCTCTCTCCTCTCTCTCTCCCCCCATATGTGTGTGTGATGGGGAGTGATGGCCCGAACGACAGCACCTTCCTCACGTTGTGACATTGATGCATGCATTTTCAATTAAATTGAGTTCCCATTTCACTCTACTCATTTGGCAGCCACCACAAGTTCACGGAAAAATGTGAATAGACAAGGGGAAAGTGTACAGATGAGGGTGGGAGTGGGCGAGCCAGAAAATCAATTTATAGTTTGTCAAGACAAGAGTATTAATGCCTCCCTTTTATAAAAATATTAATGCACTGGGTCTTTGTCTGGCATGGATCATAGCAGCTATAGAAATCACATATTGAATACTCACTAGGTGTCAGGCATGTTGCTGAACACTTTACAAATGTATTATATCATTTAAGCTTCATAACATCCTAGAGGTATTTCTATGGGAGCATTTGAAAGAACTTTAAGAGATTAGCTGGCCTGAGGTCATGTGGTCAATGCATGGTAAAGCCAAGATGAAAACAGAAGACTTTCTGACTCTAAAGGTCATGGTCTTAGCTGGGGCTGATGTCCAGTCAGGACATGTCAGGTTGGCAGCACAGGAAGTTTTTAGCCGCTGTTCTTCCTGACGGGTAGGCCCCCTTCTCAACTGCAAGGCAATATTGCGTTGTTATAATTGGAAGTAGGAAGAAAAAGAGGCCAATGTGGGTTATCTTCTTAGGACCCATGACACATGGATTTGAATTGAAAGGGTAATAAAACCAGACTTTAAAATGCACTTAGGAATAAAGTGGCTATCAAGTGTGTTTGCAACATTTAATCAGTATGGTTGAAGGCAAAGGGCACTGTGATGGGAGTCAGGGAGCTGACTTATTAAAAACATTCTTCTCTCCCCAGGAGAAAGATGAGAGAGAGAGAGAGAGAGAGAGAGAGAGAGAGAGAGAGAGAGAGAGAGAAAGAGAGAGAGAGAGAGAGAGAGAGAGAGAATGTCAACCCATCACCCACACTTCTCAAATCCTTATCTTCTAAGAAAAAACCTTTGAGAACTATTGTTAGCACTTTAGTGTACTGTATATAATTTTAGAAATACATTTATATATTACACCAGCTGTGGGCTGAGGGGTTTGATCTTAGAGGTTCCTTCCCTGGGAAAGCATTCTGACAACAATTCAATTACCCATGTCAAGGCTTCCAAATGGGAGAAGCTGGAGATGTGTAACTTTTGACTGGCTTGCTGAGCTCTAGTTCATCCCTAGTGAAAAATTTGTCTAAGGGGAAAATTTCGTAGTGTGTAAAAACCGAAAAGCAGAACTCAAACAGTATATAATTCTAACAATGCTGAATAAAAATGCAGCAAAAATAGAGTCAATTATACACTGTCAAAGCTTTTCTCTAAACAGCTGCCTAACAGAATATGACAATTTCTCCCACAATGTAGTAAAACATGCTTTAAAAAAAGTTCTCTCACAATGCCAACCACACAGGGCCGAATATATTAACACTTTATTACCTTGAACTCCATTGTAAGAGAAAAACGACGCAACTTGTCACTTTTTTCTTTTTCTAGTTTTGTTACTGTGATACATTAAGATTTGGGCGCCTGCTAGTGTGTTGTGATCTACATTTAATGATCTTAACAGGGACTTAGTAAGACATTGTTCGTTTCTCTTGCGCTATCCCTGAGCGGAGTGTTACAAGAACAGTGAGACCCAATTATATCATAGTGTAATTTACAAAGGAGAGAAAAAAGTTCTTTTCATGGCGTGTTCCCCAAGGAGACTAGGAGTATTGTAGCAGTTTCTTGGCTCTGCTTTACAACAAAATAATTAGCTATAATCTGAGCATTTGCATATAGTACATAGAGCAGGAGTAATTCTCCGCTTGCTGGGTTAGCATGTAAAATGGTCTTTTACAAGCTAGTTGCTCTGATACACCTAATTTTACTTAGCACATTTGCATCCATGTTGTGGCTGATCATCACAAATGGAAATTGTCACTCTCAATACGGAAGAAAAATGAGGAAATGCATCATAATGAAAGGTAATTTTTTTTTTTTAACCAACATATTTTAATCAAGGGCCTACTGTGGATTGAGGACTGGGACAGAATTCTTATGCCTTAGAGATAAAAGTCTGTACTTTATTTTAGTCCAGACTTTGTATGGAGTTACAGCCCATGTTTATATTTCATATACCTTGTCATCTATACTTGGGGCTGTCATGATATGTGGAGTTTCTGCTCTAAGCACATCTTTTTTCTTTAATACAGAAAACACTACTTTAGGGGATTGAGGACTAGATGGGAGAGGTTATTAGTTTGCTATCTTTTGTAAACTGTTCACTTCCTCTCTTTTTCTTACCCTTAACCACCACACTTGGTGCCTGACCGTAGCTTCATAAATGGGGCACGTAGCTGACTTCACCTAGGGAGTGTGTGAGTATGGTTCCAAAGTGTAATTCAAAAATCCCAGCATCAAAATGAGCCTTGAAAAATCCCACAGAATGACACTCAAGAAATCTGAGAAGCTCTACTATGAGAGCACAATGGGGACTGAGCCAATTGAGGAAGCGGTAGATCCACATAATTTCCCTCCAGGCCACAACCTAATTGTGAGTGGAATGGCAGCATGTTGAAGTACTTGTCTCTCACGATCCTATCTCTCCCTCTCTTTCTCTCCATACCATTTAAACACAAGGATTTGGTTGGCAATAAGCATAGCACTCATTTACTTCTCCTAGAACATAAGCTCCCTGGAATGTTGGTCTTGTTCACTTTTTAGCACTAGCACTGTGCCTTACACATAGGAGGCACTGGTAAGTATTTATGTAAAGGATGATTGAAAGGATTTGCTAGAATGGCTATGGTGGATATCAAACCCCTATGGTCTTGTTCAACATCTTCAGCTTACTACTTCGAACATTCAAAAGATGATAGAGATGTGTTTTCTCCAAAGTTTGATTTGTTTCCTCATTGCAGATTTGGAATGAAAAGTTCAATCATTGTGTTTGGAATGGATTGGAGTTTCACTTGGCCAGCCAATTTGCACCAATTGGACATTGGGAGTTTTGGACTTCTAGAAATGTAAAATGTTAATGCTGCAAGGACTCTTAGAGGTAATGGTGTCTAGGACTCTAAACTCACAGGTGGTAAGGGTTTAATCGTGCTGCCCAACCATTATATGTAAAAGTCCTAACCTCTCAGACCTCAGAATGTGATCTTATTTGGAGATACAGCCCAGAGATAAGCAAGTTAGGGCGAGCTCTAAAACAATATGACTGGTGCCCTTATACTAAAAGGGGAACCTTGGACCTAAAGACACTCATAAAGGGTAAAAAATGTGAGAAGGCACATGTAGAAGATGACCATCTATAAGCCAAGGAGAGAGTCATGAAAGATCCTTCTCTCACAGCCTTAGAAAGGACCAACCCTGCTGACACCTTGACTTTAGACCTGTAGCCTCCAGAACTGTGAGGCTGAGACATTGTTTTTTAAAGCCCATATTGTGGCATTTTGTTATGACAGCTCTGGAAAATTAACAGAGTGTAAACTGAAGCCTAAACCTAGACCAGTTCCCAGATCCCTTGTGATTAGGCAAGGTAGTTGATGATTTTGGCCAGGCTTGGTTAAATATGAAGAATCTTAGCACTAGATGGTATTTTCTAATGATCCTTCAGTCTTCTCCATGTGTGAACTCTTCTTTAAAGAGCCAAGCTCTTTCTATTGTAATTCTCTGTTTTTCACTCCACCAACAAATTTGAAGAACATCAGTGAACTTTTTCTACTACCAAGTATTAGGAAATGTTAGGTTTACTTTCCTTAGTATTTTCAGTGATTTTTTTTCTTTATTTGGTGGAAGCTTTGAAACCAATAGAGCAGTGGTTCTCAACCTTCCTAATGCCACGACCCTTTTATACAGTTCCTCACGTTGTGGTGACCCCCAACCATAAAATTATTTTTGTTGCTACTTCATAACTGTAATGTTGTTACTGTTATGAATCGTAATATAAATATCTGATATGCAGGATGTATTTAGGCGACCCCTGTGAAAGGGTCGTTCCCTTTGGGGGTCGAAACCCACAGGTTGAGAACCACTACAATAGAGGAAAGAGGCAAAGAATATAGGAAATGGAAAGCAATGCAAGTAAATACAATGTATAATTTTTCATGATTTATGTACTAACCTTTTAATTTTTTAACTTGAAATGATTTTATAATCTTACCCCAAATTTTTAATAGTAGTGAAAGAGCTCTCATATGCCTTACATCCAGGTTCACCAATTGTCAACCTTTGCCACAATTATATCTATGCTAGGGTCTCAGTGCATAAAAATTTGTGCACTCGTGGGGGGGGGGCGGTCCCTCAGCCTGGCCTGTACCCTCTCACAGTCTGGGACCTCTCGGGGGATGTCCACCTGCTGGCATGCCTGGCCAGCCTGGGTGAGGGGCTGATGGCTGTTTGCAGGCTGGCCAAGCTCCCCTGTAGGGACCCTCACCCCATGGGGGTGTGGCCAGCCTGGGTGAAGGTCTGAGGGCCATTTTCAGGCTGCCCACAGTCCCTTCAGGGTTCAGGTCCCTAGTGGGGTGCCTGGCCAGCCTGGGTGAGGGGCTGAGGGCCATTTTTAGGCTGACCACAGCCCCTTCAGGGTTCAGGTCCCTAGTGGGGTGCCTGGCCAGCCTGGGTGAGGGGCTGAGGGCTGTTTGCAGGCTGGCCACAGCTCCCATTGACCCAAAGTCCCAGTGAGGCTGGCTGGAAGCAGGTTTCTGGGAATTTATTTATCTTCTATAATTTAACTTTTGTGGCCTTGAGCAGAGGCCACAGCCTGCCTAGGCAGGCAACAAACCCTCCTATTTGCTTCAGCTCTGTGGCTTCTATAATTGAAACTTTGTTGCCTTGAGCGGAGGCCACAGCCAGCCTAGGCAGGCAGTTTCCTCCATCGCTGGCCTCCTGTTTGCTCTAGCTCCGTGGCTGCTGGCTGCCATCTTGGCTGGGCTAATTTGCATATCATAGCTCTGATTGGCTGGTGGGTGTGGCTTAGGTGTCTTGGAGTGATGATTAATTTGCATATTACTCTTTTATTGGATTAGATTCCTTTCTTCCTAAGTATTTTAGTGTGCCTTTTGTTTTTGGCTTGGGATCATACATTATATTTAACTTTCTTATGAATTTTTAGTCTCTTTTTTATCTGGAAATATTGCCTAAGTCTAAAGATATTGTCACATTTCTAAGAGGGTCTGGTGTATTCTCAGTATATCACATCTAATTATGATTTATCTCACCAGTTTCTTCCCTCCCCCCCAACACATACTTTATTGTGTGGATTAAAAAAAAAAAGGATAATAATAAGTACCACTAAGGATAAGTTTTGAGAAGAAAGTTCATGTCTTTATCCATTAATTCATCACACACAGAATTTTATAATCTCCAGAGCACCTTATTTGTATTTTTTTTTTAGGACAGATTTATTAGTTCTTGCTTTGTTTCAGTGGATTTCAAAAACTGGTCAGGTTTTAGAATTCCTGAAAATCAGGGCCTTTCCCCCCGAGATTTTTAAAAGAACTTTCTAGATGCACATACCAGAAAACAAATTTTAAAAGCACCCCAATGTCCTCACACAAAACATGAAGCAAAATAAACTACTGAACCAAACATTATCATTTGTCTCTGAGTTTTCCTGTTCGTACCTCATTCCGTGTCCATTCATTCTGTTTCCTGTGAGCTCAGTCTAGCAGTTTAGAGGTAGCTGGATCAGAAGTTTTAAAAGGAAAAGTTGTGGAGGGGAAAATTTGTAGCTAAGGAAATGTTCCTTGTTAATATAATGTATTCTACAAATTGGAAAAGTAGTGGAGATGTTGGATTCTAATTGCAGAATCCATGTTCAACTGGTGGACTGACTACAAATGCCTGCAAAGAGCAAAGAGAGGACCTATGGTTTTCTATCAGCATATATTCTCAAAGCGTACATGGTGAATGGGTTACTACTTTGTGGGGATACTGGTTTCCCAATCCTGTGGGGATTTGGTGGGGCCCGGGGAGCTGGAACCCCTAGGCCAATTACCTCTGACCACTAGCAGCCTTTTGAATTTGTTTTCCCTCAAGATTATTATTATTTTCTGTATCCATCAGGAAGTACAGAAACTGGGAAACACTACTGTAACCTGCTTTATTTTATTCTCCTCTGAAAAGAGGTGCCTAAATGTAGGACCTGGGTCTTACTCATTTGTCTTTTTCAATGCACAGGTCAGATCCAAGCCCATAATAATTGCTCAAAATGTACCATTACATCCAAAATTGCTGAATATCTGCTTCTTGCAGATACTGGGGAAAGAGTCGTGATGGTTAAGCAGTGAGATACTGTTTGAGGGGCCACTTTCCAACAGCTGTTGACTTAGAGGACAGAGAGTCTTTTAAAGCATAGCTTAAAGGACACCTTGAATCTAAAATAGAGCAAATGACAAAGTGGTGAAAGAAGAGACACATAACACATTTCTGGAGAAAGAGGGTGAACCCAATCTCGGCAGGATTAGCAGGTTAATTAAAGAATCTACCCTGATGATGCTGGCACATCTTCAAGTCAGACTGACATTAACTCGAGGCACAGGCTCCAATCTATCTTTCCCACCAGCTGCCATAGAGCTGAAATGCTTACCGGACAAGTAGACTCTTAAGGACCTTCCAGACATGTGTAATTGTATCCTAGGCAGAAGCCTGCTCCATAAGAGAGAGAGAGCTCACGGATTAGCAGGAACAAGGTTATCTGATTAACTCTTGACTACCTAGTAATGGGCAGTAGGAAGGGAAAGTTTAGCTAGAACAAGCAAATTAACACTCTCAGCACATATCTAACATGCCTGGCACAGTGCTAGTCACATTACACAACTTGGTGTGATGGTTCAGAGTGACCACTGTGCTGAGAGAAAGGCTTGGCTTCAAGGCCTAGCTTTGCTTTATTCTGGCTGCATGATTCTGGGTAGGTCACTTTTCTATGAACCTTTCTGTATTCTTATCTGTAAAGCAGGAACAATAATACTTCTGTATTTCTTCCTCAGGGATTCTATAACAAATTACAACAAACTTGGTGACTTAAAATGGCAGAAATGTATTGCGACAAATAAAAAGTTAAGGTATCAGCAGGGTCAAGCTCCCACTAAGAGACTGAGGGGCGGATCCTGTCTTGCCTCTTCCAGCTCCTTGTGACACAGGCATCCCTTAGCCCACAGATACTGATTCCAGTCTCTGCCTCTGCCTTCACATGGCCTTCTCCTCTGTCTTTTCCTCTGCTGTCCCTTAAAGGTTATCTTCATTGAATTTAGGGTCACCTGGAGAAATCAGATAAATCAGAATGTTCTCATCTCCATATCATTAACTTAATTATATCTGCAAAAACCCCTTTTCCAAATAAAGTCAAAGGTTCCAGGGGTTAGGGCATGGATGTATCTTTTGGGGGGCCACCACCATCAGCCTACTACAACCTTCTTTCTAGTTTTTGTTTGTGAAAATTTTATGCACGACACACATATGACATCATCTTAGCACGATTTCTGGCACCATAGTAAATGCACAGTGAATGTAACTGTAGAGAGCTGTGTCGTACATGATGCTTTAAAATTTGGAAATATGTTATTAAACTCTTTTGACATGTTGAAGTAGGTTCAGAGATGACTTTCCCCAAAGTCATCAAACTGGGTTTCCTATCCCATACTGAGTAACTACAAAGTCTGTGTTTTGGCCCTTCACCATGAAGAATGAACTGTATCCTCCAATGCAGAACCTGTTGCAAAGAATAGGGTAGAAGTAGATTATTTACAAAGTGATTCCAGAAATCACTAAGATAGTGGGGAAGTGAATAGGAAAGAAGAGATGGAAAGGTGCATAAGTGAGTGGGGTACCACTGAAGGTGCTTGGACCTCAATCTCATTGTGGTTTCCTTAGAATTCATATGGGCTAAGGTGGATATGAGAGCGCCCCCAAAGCACCTCATCAATAGTAACTTTGGGGGGCAGAGTTCTTATAGGTCAATGTGAGAGGATGTGCTGAAATTCAAGGTAACAGAAGCCAATTCTAACTTTCAATAATGTTGCATAGTCAATCTTGGGAGCTTAGATTCACTGTTGAAATGAGCCTTACAAATCGTGTGGTTTGACCTCACTTCCATTGCTGTGGTCCCCTGTATAATACTCTATATATTCTCAGATTTGCTCTTAGTGCTCATCTATAGCCACTACTTATATTCTTGCAGGACTAGAGAGCTCATTGCTTCCTGAGGCAGCCTGATCCATTGCTGCACAGTTTTCATTATGAGTAAGACCCTTGTATTAAGCCAAACTTTGACTCTTTAGATCTTTTAGAAGTCAAATAGGATTTTGTTCTTTTCCTTGGACTGTCCATTCTCCCTAAGAGATCTGATTTTGCTTATACAATATTTTCAGCTCTAAAATAGTACCCTGTCCCTGCCCTAGAACTAGCTAGGGCTCTTTGGAGATACTGTGTTCTGCTCCTATGGAGCTCCTGCTTATAATGGCCTAGGAAGTAACTTAAGTGGTTTTGGAATAAAATATAACTGTACGCTCAGGGACAATTACAGCATATGGTGTAGTGAGAAGAACGTCCATTCAACAAATGCCAAATAAGCACTTACTTTGTGTTAGATCCTCAGATTCCTGAACAAGAGTCTGATGGGAGCAATGGAAATAGAAACAATCAACTACAATGGCCAAGATAAAGGTCTCAAAAAGTCATTATGAGAAGGGCAGAATGAGGTGTGCCCTGCTTACCAAAGCCTGAAGGACTACATGCTCTTAACATAGTAATTTCATCAAGGGAATTAGGGAAGACTTCATGGAGGTGGCATTTGGATTTTGAAAGTTGGTTGGGATTTTAGCAGATTCTGTTACCTGCAGGAAAGGGATCTGAGAATATGGGAATGGCACAAGCAAGTCCTATGCATGCAGCCTCATTCAGGGAATGGAAAGTTGTTAAGTGTTTCTAGAGTTTAGGGTGTGTGTGTGGAGGGGGGGGGCAATATGGTAAAGGAAGGACCCATTTAGATTATATTATGGGAAAACTGGTCTTGACTTATCCATTAGACAATAGAAAATCTTTAAATGCTTTTGAACAAGGAAAGAGAAAGACAGTTAAATTTTTAAAGGGTCACTTTAATACTACTGTGGAGAACAGGACACATTGTGGGGGAAATTTGAGACAGGGAGAGTAGGTAAGAGGTAGAAATTTGGTGTGAAAGACGTTCATTCGTTTCCTTCCTTCCTTCCTTCCTTCCTTCCTTCCTTCCTTCCTTCCTTCCCTCTCTTCTTCCTCCCTCCCTTTTTTCCCTTCTTTCATCCAATCTTAAGCATTTACATGCTAATCATTGTGCTATGTATTAAGTACAAGTATTAAGGATTTAGGGAACATATATTTTCTATCTTCAAGAGGCTTATTATCTATTATCTAGGGTTGAATGGGGGAAATGGAGAGAAGAAGAGTAAAAAATATTTCAGAACGAAAGTAGACTCTCACCAGTGTCTAATTGCATGTGAATGAAAAAGAAGAGGGACCATAGAAAAAAATTTACATTGGAAAGGGATGCCTGAATTCTAGGTCCAACATACTACTCGTTGGCTGTGTGACCTTGCACAAGTCCTAACACCTCTCTGCTCCCACTTTTCTTGTTTAAGAAGTTGGGGACTAGATGATTTCTTCTAGTGCTTGACATTCTAGAATTCTATTGCTTGCCCATTAATTATTAAGAGAAAGAGCAAAGTGTAAGAACTGGTAAACTGTGGGATATTTGGGGTACAGGAAATAAGTCTGGGGGAGAGTGAATCTGTGAGGAACTGGATAAAGAGATAGCCCACAAGGAAGGTAGGTTAGAATCAGATTATCATGAAAACTTTGTTTCATCACTTCATCTTCCATCTCCTGACATGCTTCCCACTCTGGCTCTGACCTCTCTGGTGTACTCCCAGAAGTCTCTGGTGCAGCACAAAGGGCACATGCTTTGAAACCAGATAACCACAGTTCCTTTCTCTTCCTTTTTGAGTGGGTCAGGACACTATACAGGCTTGAGGCAGTTCCAGACTCACCAGTCCTAGACTAGCAGGGTGTGGATCTGGGACTCTTGGACAAGGACACTGACCTGTCCCCTGCTCTATAGACTGGCTACCTCATCCCTCTAGCCTACAGATTGATCATTTCCCTCCCTTGGCCTCTCCTTAGGGCTTTAGCACAATTTGGACAATAAGAACCATTAACATCATAGAGTGAGGATTCTGGGAGGATAGGAACCATCCTTGATTCCAGAAAACTGAGACCTTCTGAAGGGCAAAGGTCATGCATCGGTACTTGCTGAATTCTCATCCTCTAGTACAGAACCTGGTCCATAATAAGTGCTCAATCAATGTTCATTGAAAGAATGAATGGTTGAATGAATGACTGGAGCCAGTCATATACAAATGATAGAGCTGAGGTCCAGGATGGCCAAGTGGCTGCTGAGTTAGCTAGAATCTATCTCAGTGCCATTTCTTCTTGGTTGTAGTTCTTTAAAATTAAGAAAATAATACATGGCCTGCAAAGATGGCTGTTATTAAGATTAGAAAGTTATCACATGTAAAGCACCTACAATGGTGCTAAACACACAGTTTGCACCCAATAATTTTAGGTTCTAGTGCAAGGCTGTTCAGAATATCAAACGTAATGCCCTGATCTTTGGAAAATAATTAGGGGCATCATATGAGGAAACCATTATTTAAAAGTGTTAAAACCATAGAAAGCCTCATCGCTTTAAGGCAGCTCTGAATACAGCTTTGTTAGAGGGAGAGGGATGAACCCAATGACTCTGGACCTTTTTCCAAATCCTTTTGGTTCTTGAACCAGGGATGCATTTCTGATTCTGACCATTGGGTGGCACCAGCCCATCAGGTTAGATAACTCACAAGGCTGCCAGGCTGTTCAGCTTCCCAGCAGGGGAGTTGGAAAGGGATTGGGGGTGGGGGGATTGAGGGGGGCGATGAGGGAGTGAGCAGGAGTGGGGTGGGGGAAGGAGCAGCTTAGAGAGTCCAGGTGTTTGCGCCTCTGCGCGCCTGTGTGTGTGTGCCTTTGTGCACGACTGGGGTGGGGGGTGGGCTGTATAAGCATTATGAGGTTGTACGTGCCTGTGTGTGAATGTGTGTGCCTGTGAGACAGAGAGCGAGCTAACAACTCAGAGAAAGGGGGTCTTTGTTTCACTCCTGTTTATGTGCAAGGAAATCATTTGACCTAAATGAAATGGCTCTGCCCCAAGGATATTAGTGTAGGGTTGTGGATGAAGTCAGACTTGAGGGCATATGGAATTTTGAAGATATTAGAGCTACTAAAATTTGTCTAGTCCACAGTCTCATTTTTCAGATGGGGAAAACTGAGGCCACAGGGGCTATACCTGGGCTGGGGTGTGCCACAGATCCTCGGTTGGCAGGGCCGGACGTATGGCTCCCTAACCCTGTCTGTCAAAGTCTCCACATTTGAGCTTCTAGCTGCCTCAGGTCAAGGAAGCTGGATCATCAAATAAGATAGGTGACTTCCAGCAGGTAAACGGGCAAGATGGAGCCCAGGGTCCTTGCTTAGCCTAAGCCATGTTTCAGGTGGGCATCCTGGCTTCTCTGCCTGTGCTTTAGTGCTCACAGCTGGTCCCTGAGCCAACGCAGCCCGCTCTTGCCATGCCCTGGACAGAAACTTGAGGGGAGCTCACTTTGCTCAGGGTCCCACGGCAGGTAGGGGACAGTCGGGGACCAGAGTCCAGATACCAGGTCTTCTACCTTGTGTCCTTTTCCTGCCATCCTTATGTCTGTCTCACTCCTGGGGCTCTGTTTGTCCCCAGTAGCCCAGGGATCAACCTCCCCCCACCCCCCGGGGACACCAGGCTACTCTGGTTCTGCCTTGCCAAGGCCCCTCAATGTGTCTCTATCCCATTTAATAAGGACCTAGAGCTGTACTCAAGGTCTGATGCTGCTAACACAGATATGTGTATGGAATGGGCCCAACGCTGGTAAAAATGATGACAAGAACTGTCTTTTATTTCTGGAGTGTTTACTCTGCTCCAGGCACTGTGCTGAGGTACTTGGCTCTGGAGTCAGACTGCCTGGGCTTGAAATTTGGCTCCATCACTCAGCAGCTCTGTGACCTCAAGACAACCTCTCAACTTCTACATTTTAAAACTGCAGATGTTACTAGTGCCCACCACCAAGGGCTGTTGAGAGGTTTAAATACATTAACACATAGAAAGTACCTGAGTCACATAAGTCTCAATACATGCTATTATGTTTTAATTTTCAAAACAGCCCTGCCCGAAGTGTGAGGCACGGTGATCCCATTTTATGAGCGAGGAAATTGAGACTCAGGGAAGTGGTGTGTATGGTTCAAGGTCACACAGGCTGGTAGGTGTGGACATGATAACAGAACCCAAGTCTGTAGGTCAGATCTTATGCCACATCTCTACAATTCTTTATTGTCCCATCATCAAGGCAAGATGCATGGACTTTCTAAAATATTTTTCAAAAAAGCAGAATTAAATATTTTACGCATTTATACATTTATATTTAGATATGCAAGTGGAAGGGAAAAATTAAGAAAATAAAAAAGAGTTTAAAAACGGCACTCTCCTAGACCTAATGTTTTCATTAAGCTCCAGGTCTGTCTTGAATTCAAGTAGGTTGGAATCAGAGTACTTCAGGGGAGGGACATATCCAAGAAATCCTTCCTAGTCTGCCAGGAATCCTGCTCCTATAGCTCCCTCTCTTCCCAATCTACCCATCCTCTGTCATTGAAATGCATCCCACAGGGGCTATGGACTGGGCAGTAGATGATGGGTGCACCAGAGACTCCCAGCACAGTTCATAATCACTGTCCCTTTATGGGCTCTGTGCAAATGCATACTCGGTTTTATATATAATATAGTTACGGGCACTCATTATGGTGGCAGGTAGTAGTTAACATAGAAATTACTCAATTGCAGATGTGTGATGTCAGGCCACTAATGAGTCAGCCTCACAGATTCCCCCCACGAGGGGCCTCTGGGAGCTTCACCCCAGCCAGCGTGGAACGTTTAAGATAAGACGGTATTTCCTGGGCTCCAGCTTCCTTGCAACTTCTCCTCAGGATTCCTCCATCAGTGGAGGCTCCCTCCACCCCAGCCTGACAATCAGCACCCAGGACATCTATTCCCATCCATGCATCCAACCAATGTCTTTGGAGCACCCACTCTGCCCAGCAATGGAGAAAACTTGATGAACAATATCAACTCTTTTCTCTGTTTTTGTGGATCTTGCAATTGACACATTTGGATTTTACTTTTGGCATTTATGACTGAAACCAATGCCTTTTGGGACCCAGGGGACCTATCTGATCCCCACCTGAGCCAGCTGGGCAGGGGAGATGCTGAAATGTCTAGCAGCAACAGCTGAGTAGTGGGGAGCTGGGGGTGGGGATGCAAGAAACCAGGAAATCTAAATTGTTCAGCAGAAACTTTGGGGTTGGAAACAGGATCCAAATCAGCAGGCCAGACATACAGAAGAAAGTGAACAGAGTCTCCAAAATTTCCTTTTTTTTTTTTTGCCTACAGTTCATTCTTCATTTGGCAGCAGGAGTGATCTTTTAAACACTTAAGTCATACTGCATTTCTCTTCATTAAAGCTCTCCAGTGGTTCCTTGTTATATTAGGAATATGATCCAAACTTCCTACTTTGGCCTGTAAGGGCCTGGATGGTCGGTTCTCTGCCTGCTTCTCGGGGTTCTCAGGCCTGATATCTTACCATTCTTTCTCCTGCTCATCTGCTCTACCAATACCGGCCTGCTTCCTGTCCCTGGAACATTGAGTCCAACCTCAGGGACTTTGCACTCACTTTTTTCTCTGCCTGGAATGCTGTTCTCCCAGATTTTCTGAAAGCTAGATTCACCTGAAAGTTGGAATTTTACACTTGTTTATTGTTTGTCTCCTCTCACTACACTATAAGTTCCACAAAAGAAAGGAACTCATCTGGTTTGTTCATTGCTCTATCCTTAGAGCCTAGAACACTGCCTGACATATAGTAGGAATCCAGCCACATTTGTTGAATGAATGAATGAATGAATAGAAAGTGAACCGCCAGTTTGGGAGTGAGATGAGAGAACTCAGTATAATTTCTGTCAGAGCCTCCCCTGCCATTGGCTCATTTGGATGATCTGTCAGCTGCATGATGTACACAAGGGTGTCATCTAAGCATCTCGGTGGCTAAGATCAGAATACTTAGGGAATATGCCCAGTCAGCAGAGTTCACTTAGAATCAGGCTGAAATGGCCCCTGAGATATTCTTTATATAACTTCTGGGTATCAGTAACTTCTGAGTTGTGGTGATGGTAGTTTTGGCGTTTTCTTCTTGGACTGGTTATGAAGTCCTTGGAAAGACATTGCCATAATGTGACACTGGAGATGTGATCTGGGTCAGATCCTCATGGGCCTGGACAAGTCTGCATTCCAGCGGTGATGTCATCATAAATGTAATAGATTGCTCTATAACAGTGTTAGGAAATGTGGAGAAAGTTTGCCATCATCCATTTGGAACTCCTAAAAGCCAGTATTCTGGCTACATCCAGATACGAAAAGAATAAAACTTAACCCACGATCACAATATCTTAACAGAGCAAAGAGGTCTAATTTGCCTTTTCTCCTAGGTTTTGTCCATATGATCAAGTTAAAGTATTTTCTTTTTTTTTTGCCTTTATTGAAAGAAATTGCAACTCTTCCAAGGTCATGACTCCTCCAGGGTCATGTTTCTTTTCAGAGGCTGCCAGCTTCCAAAGCCTGATGACCTTGGGGCATCAAGGTCCAGTCCCTCGCCCTCACTGGAGATGACGTTGAAGGCCATTATAGCTCCAGAGCTCTTCATAGGGCACCTTGGGTCTTCACTTGGCCTGCATTAGAGCTCAGTTTCTACCTCTGACCCTCCTTGCTTCCTTCATCTTTGAATTAGCTCAGGCTGCCATATCACACAGCGGGTGCCTTAGACTACAGGAATTGGTTAGCTTACAGTTTTGGAGGCTAAAGTATAAGATCTAGGAGCTGGCAGGGTTGGTTTTTGGTGGAGACCCCTCTCCCTGGCTTATAGATGGCTACCTTTTTGCAGTGTCCTCCTGTAGCCTTTCCTCTGTGTATATACAGAGAGCTCTGTTGTCTCTCTTCTCATAAAGACACCAGTACTATAAATTAGAGCCTCATCCTATGACATTATCTAACCTTAACTACCTCCTTAAAGTCTCTATCCCCAAGTACAGTCACATTGGGAATTAGGGCTTCACCTATGAATTTTGGAGGGACACAATTCAGTCCATAATATCTCCCTTTTATGGGTGCAGACCCTAAACACACCTCTTAATAACCTTTCACAACTGACGTCTGTCTCAGTGTCTGTTTTCCAGAAAACTCAAGTTGCAAACACACTTTTAAACCATCCCAGGGCACACAGTGCCTGGAAAAGAATAGTATTCAATAAATGTTACTGAATGAATTGATATTTGGATTTGAGTTCCAGTGTGAAGGATTACTCAGCACCATTAATTGCTAATGGTCAGAAAGAATAAAAATCCAGCTGTTCCCTTATGGGTTTTTATTTATGATTTGTTCCAACATGCCAGAGACTGTTCACCTTGGAGACCTGCTGTGAATATGGGTATGGTGGGTTTTTATATAATATTCATGCGTACAAACACCACAGGCTTCAGCCCAGTAATTCTGGGGTCAAATTGCCTTTATTTACTGAGGTAGGAAAGGGGTCATCAGACTGGTTGGGTCCAGTTAGGAGTGTCTCAAGGGAAGAACAGAGACATTTTCTTGACTGACTGCTTTTTGTAAGTTAGTGCTATTCCTGAAGCCTTGTCAGCACTTATTTTTCTCACATGCTTCTCACAACTGCCCTATAGAGTAGGAACCTTTGTTAACTTCATCTGACAGATAGAGAAACTGAGGCTTCCTTGCCAGTGGCACACAGTGGAGAGTGGCATAGTTGAGCGCCAACGCTTGTCCAGCATCAAAGTCCTTGAGAGGAGGGTAGGACTTCCCAGTTCGATTCTATTCCATTTCAACAGAGGCATCTGCTCCCGGTTGGTAGTGACAGGCTTGCCTGCCCTCTCCCTCCCCTTTCGGTGTGCACAGGCGCCATGCCAGCTGCTGTTTTCCCAGAGGCCTTTGTAAGGCTAAGGAACCAGACCTCTGGGGGTAAGGCTGACACTAGAAGTTAATGATTATCAGTTGAAACAAAACACTTGTTTACATGTTGCCATCATTAGAGGTTTCAGCCTTACTTTTGCTGGGCCTCCTGCCAGATGTTTGGAGGGGGTTTTCACAAGCTGTGCAGTTTACTAAATACAAAAGCACTCATATTAAGGAGTTTTAGTATTAGGCAAGTGCAGTTCTGATAATAGGTAACTGAATTTCTTCATCTGGTGCAAAAGGGACCAAGGCATTCTTTGAATTTGCTCAACTGGGGCACACAGATGGTTCCTCAACCCCCACTAAGCAGAGCAGTTTGGTTTAATGGTATTCTGAGCATGTGTCTGGCTCCAGGTAGATGCTGATGCAACTCTTCCTGGGAAAATCTGGGGAAACTTCATAGGAAAGTGACATTTGCTCTTGACATTAAAGAATATGTCCTCCCCCACCCCCATCCAGGTAAAAGAAAGGGATAGGGCAGAGAATTTCAGGGGAGACAACAGCATGTGCAAAAGCACTGGGGCATTGAGGGCTATCTTTTTGAGGCTACAAATCAGCTCCCATAACACTATGCACTTGTTAGTGTCTGGCTGGTTGCTATCCAGACCAATGGTTCCCAGCCCTACTTGAATATTTAGGAGGAGCCTAAAATATTGACTCAATCCTCCTCTCTAGATCTTAGTTTAATCAGCCTGGGAGGGAATTCTGAACATCTCTGTGTTTGAAAAGTTCTCCAGATTATTCTAATATACAGCCAAAGTATAGATTGATCCTTACATCTCCATGGCCTCTCATTGTCCTAACTTATGGACAAATGTATTAGTGAGAAACTTTGGTCAACTTTTTAAATTTGTCCCTGAGTGTGACTGTAAAGTGCAAGATGGGGCTTCTTGAGTGCTCAGCCTGGAGGGCAAACATTTCCCTTTGGGCTAGAGAGGCGTGTGAGGCACCCTCTTTCCTGTCGTTGCCTATTAGGGAAAGAATAACTTGCATGAAGAGCTCAACTTTGACCAGAGTCAGAACACATCCATCCATCACATAGGTAAACAAATACAAATACAACTCTCCTGCTGACTTTTCTAGATGAAGAACAAAAATTGGTAAATTATTCAAGGTGGGGAGAGCAGGTTTTGTAACCGTGAATTGGAAGAGGGCTGAATAAGATTCTATAGGAACCTATACATATTTTATCTCTATTTTTTTCCGCTCCCTTGCAGAGATTTCAGTTTTCGTTTCTCCCAAGCAGGACTGCTCACTTTGACATTCCCCGGGTGTCTGTAGTACTAGGCAATAATTAAATATCAGGTGCATAAGTTGCTCTTTAATTTGACATGTGTGCTCCAGGCAATAACGGCATGCAGTGCCATGTGGGAGTGTAATTGCTAAGGAATAAAATCTTGTAGCGAGTGAGATCATTGTATCAGGTACGGCGTGACAGCTCATTTGATCATTATGCCCAGGCTAAAGAGTTTGCCTAATTAGTTTCCATTAAAACTCACCCTTTAATCAAGAGTTATTCTTGCATAAAGAATGTCACTCGGTCCAGATGAATGAACAATGGTCCCCCCCTGAGATTGGACTCTCAGATGCACTGGGATGCCATATGTCTTTTCAAACAGTCCACACCCGGCCTTCAGCTGGAAGCCTGAGCGGGAATGGCTGGTATGAATGAAGAGCAGGCAAGTCATTGGGAGGAGAGAATTGTGTGTTGCCAACCTTGGTGGGTGGGGCTTAAGGTCTAAGGGAAGGCCCCTGCCAGTCACAGAAATCTGGGATTCCAGAGTCTTCCATATTCAGAGAGAATGGGGAACCACAGCGGGGAAGTGAGTTGGTCATGGTCACACAGCAAGGGTGGCAAAGCTTGGACCAGTTCTTCTGACTTGAAGCCCAAA
>PVJC01006212.1:37329-55942 GCA_004026665.1 Murina feae | reverse complement strand
CGGCTTCCCAGGTCCCTTCCGGGGATCAGGGAGCAGGAAAAGGCTGGCCTGACCACGAGGCGGGGTTTTCCCTGCTTTCTGGTGGCTGGAGGAAGATGGGCAGTAGGCAAGCTTGGGAGGCAGGCCACACCCAGCCCTGGCCACGCTAAAAAAAGAGAACAACATGCAGGGGAGGGCAAGAGTCTGAGAGATCATCATAAAGGGGGTGCCTGCTCCAAGCCTCCACGGTGTGCCTGCGGGCAGGCCCCCAGCAGGTAGACACACACAGGAGGACTGCTCCGAGCCTCTGATGGGGCTGGGGGCAGGTCCCCAGTGGTCACACACACACACACACACACACACACATACACAGAAGGCGCCTGGCAGACTGGGGCCATCATAGGATATCCACTGAGGGGTCCCAGACTGTGAGAGGGCACAGGCCGGGCTGAGGGACTCCCTCCACCCCGAGTGCACAAATTTTTGTGCACCGGGCCCCTAGTAATGAAATAAAAATGGTTTAGATGTTTTCTGGTTCTATTTTGGGGATTTCAGATGAAATGAAATTTCTAGGCCCTTTAAGCTCACATTCTTTCTCTGCTTATCCTATAGAAGCCATCCTGTTCTAAATATCTGCAATGGTTGGCACAGAGTAAAGATGGCTTTGCCATTTACATTAGTTCCCTAGTTAATTAGTTGTCATAACAAAGAACCATAAACAGGGTGACTTAGAGCAACAGAAGTACATTATCTTACAGTTCTGGAGGCTAGACGTCTGACATCATACTTCCACTGAAACCTGTTGGTGAATCCTTCCTTGCCTGGTTCCAGCTTCTGGTGGTTTGCCTGCAATCTTTGGAGTTCCTTAGCTTATAGATCTATTACTCCCATCCTGCATTATCGCATGGAGTTCTTCCTGTATTTCTACCTCTTCTTTTTATAAGGACACGACATATTGGATTAGAAGCCCATTCTACTTCAGTATTACTTCATCTTAACTACATCTGCAATGACCCTATTTCCAAATAAGGTCACATTCTAAGGTATGGATATGGGGGGAATGGAGGGCAGAACAGATATATATATATATATATATATATATATATATATATATATATATATATTTTCTGGGAGACACAGTTCAACCCATAACACCATCCCTGCTACAAGCCCACTGAGGATTGACTGATTATCTCAGCTCTAAGTTCTTTTTACTCTAAGACCCAGTTGATAAAATAATCACAACTGGAGATATTGCTGGTTGCCTTGGCAGAAGAGGAAAAAATGAGTGGGAGGAACTGTATATTGCACCTTAAGTCATCTGCCAGAAGAGACATGTATCACCTCCCTTCACATTGCATTGGCAAAAGTCACGTGGCTATACCTAACTTCCAGGTGGTGGGGAAGTGCACTTATCCTGTGTGTCCAGGAAAAGAACATAAAATATTTGGAAGTTAGCAATAATAACTACCACACTCTCCTTCTGGAATTCTATTAGATGTATATTGGATTTTTTAATTCTATCTTCCATGTCTCTTCACTCCTCTTTTATGTTTCCGTTTATTTCTTTCTGAGCTGCATTTCTTTAGATAATTCATGAATTATCTCTTCAGCTATAGCTAGACTACTTTTCAATCCAATCACTGACTTTTAAATTATAAAAGCTACAGTTTTCATTTCTACGTGTGTGGGTTTTTTTTTTAAATCAGCTTTTTCTTGAACTGTCCCTTTTTTTGCCTAGTGGATTCTATTCCTTCCTTCATATTTGTAAACTTTTTAAAGTTTCTTTAATATTGACCTATTATTTTAAGTTCTAGGAATGCAAATCCTGTTGTGAATTATATCTGCCAACTTCTGGGGATGTTTTGTCTAGTTTATAAATTTTTATTATGAGTTCATCTTCTGTGAGGAGAGCCCATTCTCCCTGGGTTATAGAGATGAGCTTATAGGGCAGTTTTCCTCTGCAAAGGCCCTATGGCTATCACCAGATCCGGACAAGTGCTCGTGTTAGTGCCTTAGCTAGGATCACAGAGCCACATGGGAAGTGTGAGTTTAGACCCAATACTCCACACAGGTCCTGTGGCCTTGGCTTCTGCTTTCTCATGGGTAAAAGTCTTTGAACACATTGCCTTGGTTAGACACCCACCTTCACTAATGCTTCCAGAGGCTGGTGAGAGGAATCTTTGTGGTTCATGAATGATACAGGCCACTGTGATTTGGATCTGGATACAGGTAGCTAAGGCCCAGTTCCTTTCAACACAGGTCCTGCAGCCTGCACTCTGCACTCATGCTGATAGAACAGCAGCTCCCATCCACTCAGGCCTATTTCAGCCTCCAACATTCCTGCAGCCGTTCGAATTTTGATCCCTGTCATCATTCTGATCTTCAAACTCTTCTCCTTTTCCAGGACTTAGAGATACCTCTTATTCAAGTTGAGCTCAGGTAGTTATTTTTTTTAAAAAAATAGTTTATTATATTCTAACCAGTATTTCTATGTGCTTAAACTTGAGAATGGGCTTCTTTTAATTGCCACAGTTCTCCATATTAACCAGAATTTCCTATACCCTTTAAGGTCAAAAATGAATTATTTAAATGATAGCTAGAAGTTTATGAAGAGTCAAGAAAGGGTTTTGTTTTTTTTTAAAGAGAGGAGACATGAGCCTATATGTATGCTCAAGGAAAGAAACCATGGACAGAGGAGAAATGGCAGATATGGCAATGAGAGGGAATAATTGCATAGGAAAAGGCTCGAATCAAGAATGGAAGACCTTGGGATTTGGCTAATAGGTAGAGGGATTCACTTGTAATAAGAAAAGCTTCACCTCTTTAGGAAAGCATGAAAGAAAGGTACAGGTTCATATAAGTTGTTGGGGAGAGTCTGGAAATTGGTGCTGGATGTCTCTATTTTCTCTGAGGTAGGATGCAAGGTGAGCAATGGAGATGGAAGGCTGGGGGGGTGTCAGAGCTTTGCAGAATCAACTCTGAGGAATAAGGAAACAGTTAATTATGGACACATAAAGGTACTCCCAGGCAGACATGCACTTATAATGCCACTAACACCAGGACAGTGGCTGGGTGATGTATTTAGGACTGGGTCAACCCTAAACTGTCCACTTATAGGGGTAGAGAAGCACATGGCTGGGCTGGTGGAGGCTTAGAGGCAATTGCAGATAAAGGATAATCAGGTGTTGGTACAAAGGACGGGAAGAGTGGATGATGTGATGAAATACAGAAACTGAGCTGATGGTGAACTAACTCATCCTCAAACAGCAACACAAAAATGAAACATACTGGACCATGGTTAATGACACCACCCCAGGGGCACAGCCAGACCTCTTGAAATGACATCACTCAGGATGCACTTTTGTGAGCAGGTTTTCTTCTTATCTCTTAGGTAACAACTGCCCTGTCATTGTGATGACAAGAACTCTCTGCTTTTGCTTTGCTAATCCTGATCCATAGATTCACTGCCTCCACAAGTCTCTAAACCTCCCCCCACAAGAGTGACCAGTGGGCAGAGCCCTTAAATCAGGCCATTACATAGGCCTTTGACCTTTGGATCAGGCGTCCAGCCTTGGCCCAGTCAGGTAAAGCCAGGGTAACCAGCTCACACATCAGGCATGTCCCGGATGCATAAGGGACCTCTCAGAAAGGCCTGTGACTTTCCACAATGCTTTCCAGAAGGAATAAAACTGCAGGCAGGCCTTTCCCCATAAACATTAGAATACCAGTTTTCCTCCTGGACCTTGTAATAGATCTCCATCCATTTCTCAGTTATTACTTCTCTCCAATTTGGGGAGTTGGACACAGTTCAAAAAATCCCTTATATAAAGCACCTAATTGTGTAAATTGCGTATGTTATATCTGCTTGGAATTTACTCCACCCACACCCCTTATTCACATACACACATAAATAAGTTTATACACTCTTTTTTTTAACCCCAATTTGAGGAAGAAATAAATTATTTTCTACACATAATTTTCTTTCTGGCATGCTGACATTAACAGTAGTAGTGTAGAATCTTCCAAAGTGTGATAAAATGAATGGTTTCAGTTTCAAGATGGAATTTTTACCACTTAATATAAAACATTCTGGCAATGTCCACCAATTTATGTTATCTAGGGCAGAGCGCCACAGAATTTTTCTACAAGGGGCCAGATAGTAACTATTTTAACCTCTGAGGTCTGCATCACACCACTCACCTCTCTCTCTCACTGTAGGACTAAAAGCAGCCATAGACAATATGTAAATGAATGAGTGCTGCTGTGTTCCAATAAAACTTTATTTGCAAAAGCAGGTAGTTGGCTGCTTTTTAACGGTTTGTGCTATTTAACAGGGTAAGAGCTGAAACTCACAAACGTAGTGGTTTTTCTAATATATAAGCCTGGAAATTCACTCTTCTACTGACTTTCCTTATGTAGATGAAGTTTTACAATAATGGATAACTAAAGGTCCCCACATCACAAAACTCTGTAATCATGCAGTGTCTATCTAACCTGTGTGGCCATATGCGACAGCATTGAAAGTGATTTTCTGCGGTTCCAATCAGACACTAAGGCAAAGGAATAGGGAGAGTATTCTTTCATTCACCCATCAACATACCAGTTGAGACAGTGTGACAAGTGCCAAGGATAAATAAATCAATCAAATAGGATTTTTGCCCTCAAGGAGCTTATGGTCTAGTAAGATGTATTGGTTTCCTACAGCTGCTATAACAATGTATCACAAACTGGGTCGCTTAAAAAAAAAAGCAATTGTCCCACAGTTCAAAAGGCTAGAAGCCTAAAAGCATACTCCTCCTTCTGAAGCCTATAGCGGACATCAACCTTGCCTCTTGCTGGTTTCTGGTGGTTTGGTGCTCCTTGGCACTCCTCGCCGCTTATAGTGGCAGCTCTTCAACTTCTGCCTCCGTCACTATGTGGCATCCTCCCCTTGTGTGTCTGTGTTTGTGTCTGTGTCTGTGTGTCTCTCTTCTTCTTATAAGGACACCAGTCACAATGGAGTAAGGGCCCACCCTACTTCGGTATGACCTCATCGTAACTAATTACATCTACAATGACTCAACTTCCAAATAAGGTCACATTCCAAGGTGCTGGGGTTAGGACTTTAACATATCTTTTTTTTTTGGGGGGGGGGGGCAATTCAGTCTATAACATAAGGTAAGAATTAATGTGAAATAAATGTGAAAAATTATGGCTGCTATGATGGAAATCTGTGTAAAGTACAGGATGAGGGCAGAGATAGAGGAAATGTGTTTGACTTGGCAGGGTCAGGGAAGGTTTTATAGGTGAGATGAAACTGGAGCAGATTCTGGAATCAATACTGAATGTTTGCCGGGTACAGATAGGGTATAAGTTGCGTGTGAGGAATGGAAGGGCGTCCCCCTGCAGAAGCGGCAGCAGAGGCAATGGTGTGACCTATCAATTTCAGATTGTTCAACTGCAGCCTGAAAGGGTTGAGGCTTCCTTTTCCAGAGAAATAAAAATGCAGTCTAGAGACACCTTGGCTGTTTGATGCATCTGTGACAGTGATTCGAGACCCCCGGCAGCTCCATAACTTTAATACAGCAGGAGCTCAGGGGAACAATCTCATTGGAAAGCAGGTGATAATCAAAGCAACATTTGCATACCAAACGCATTGCTTAACTTAGTTTGCCTGTTATAGGTTAATAAAAATAGCAAGGTTGTCTAAAGTCTCCTTTATTGGCACATCAGATAAAATGGAGAAAATGTCAATTCTTTTTATTTCAAAGAATAAACTCACCCTTTAGGGAGCGTGAGGGGGCCATGATGGAAACTGGGACAAGGGGCCAAACCTTCCTCTCAGCGTTTCGCCCATGCGCATCCTATGGCGTTGTTTCTGTTCCTGGCACTGTGCTGAGGGATTAAAGACATTCTATCTCATTATCCCCAATTTATAGGTGAGGCAGTGAGGTTTAGAGAGATTAAAAGTGTTGCCCTACTCACACAACTAGTAACTTTGTTTCCATGATAATCTAAAAAATAACCATAACAAATGCACTAGGGTTCTGCCCTGCCGACACAGCAGCTACTAGCCACATGTGGCTATTTAGAGGGAAATTAATTTAAAATTCTGTTCCTGGGTTACACCAGTCCCCTTTAAGTGCTCAATAGCCACATGGGGTTAGGGCTCCCATACTGGACAGTGCAGACACAGGACATTTTCATTAAGAATAGGGGATCACGCTATCACTGAGAGCTGTCTCATGATTTGACTCACGCTTGTTTTGTGTTTGTGATCAGATTGGCATGACATAGCATTCTCCAGTTGTCCCAGGCAAATGAGAAAAGAAAAACCACTGCATTCATGAAGGTAATCTGATAGTTCAAGTAAAGAAAACCTGAAAGAGATCATTTTATAAATGCGCCAAAATCAAAAGAGCCTCCCCCGCTCACAGCAATCAGTGCCATGTTTACTTTGCAATTAGTTCCATAGTTTCGGTAAAATAACATCACTCATCTCATTAAATTAATATTGTCAATTTAAATATCATTGTCTCCATACTTTTGTGATAATGTAACTTGGGTTGGGGGGAAGACTTTGGTTTATAAGAACTATAAATATTACAGGAGTTTGCACCTAGTTTTATTTTTGTACATTTTAAGATAACATTACACTAAAGATAATTTAAGTAAATGTAAGGGTCAGGGGAGAATTTTTTAAAAATATATTTTATTGATTTTTTTTTTACAGAGAGGAAGGGAGAGGGATAGAGAGCTAGAAACATCAACGAGAGAGGAACATTGTTCAACTGCCTCCCGCACACTCCCCACTAGGGATGCGCCCGCAAACAAGGCACATGCCCCTGACCAGAATCGAACCTGGGACCCTTGAGTCCGCAGCCCGACACTCTATCCACTGAGCCAAACCGGTCAGGGCAGGGGAGAATATTTTTAAAATATATTTTTATTGATTTCTGAGTGGGAGGGAGGGCGAGAGAGATATAGAAACATCATTGATGAACTAGAATGATTGATTGGCTGGCTGCCTCCTGCACGCCCCACACTGGGGATTGAGCCCACAACCCAGGCATGTGCCCTGACTGGGAGTCGAACTGTGACCTCCTAGTTCATAGGTCAATGCTCAACCACTGAGCCACGCCGGCTGCCTGTGGAGAATTTTGATTCCTCTTTAGAAGGGGTCGTTATGTTACCCAAGATTGAGAAACACTGCGAAAGCCTTTAGGATGAGGGAGCCTGAACATGTCACTTGTAACACACAGTCCCAAGCCACCTTAGTTCTCATGATCATCAGTGTCACTGGGATGCCATGATTCTACCCAGGGATATAGTATGATACCAACTGCAGCAACTGGCAGGGCTTTTCCTGTCACCCTGATGAAGCATTTTACTTCATAATTTTCAAGTTATCCCATTTTAGAATTCAATGAGTAAACCTTGATTTATACTACTCATGAATACAGTATTTTTCCCACCACTGCTTCATAGCTCTTAATACGCAGAAAATGTTTGTAGTAAGCGAGGAGACCACAAAGCAAGACTTAAACACTTTTTGTTTATGCCACAGGAAAATTTTTTCTGTCTTAATCAGACCCACTATTCTCAAGGACCTCACTGATGGGAAATAGGACACAAGGGCGTCACTTTCCTGTTAGCACTTCATGTTTTACTGTAAGATTTTGTGTCTTCTCACTTAATCTTTGGCCTCCAACTTCCCTGCTTGAAATCTGCAGGTGATTTCACACTCTGAGGCAGACACTGCTTTTCTCCCCATCAATGAGAAGCAGAGGCATATGCAGTCAGGGCTAACTCATTGGGTACACCCCAGGGCTGTAGTCAGCTCTTTTCACTGTGATTGCCAACAGTCAGAGGAGCCCATCAGGCAACTTCTACATCCCTGGGGAAGTAAACTATTATTTTTAGTGGTATTGTTTGTTACATTGAAACCCTTATTCATGTTGTTGCACTGTTTATGTATCCCCAGGTCCTTGATTGAATGTCTTACCTCTTGTTTCTGAAAAGTGCTTGGTAAATATGTACAGTATGTCCTGCAAAGTGAGACTTAAAAAAGACACAGCCTCTTATGTAAGTGGCAAATAAGCTACCCATATCCTATGAACCAGGATACCACACAGTGCTGGAAAACTGCTCACCATCTATTAAAACACCCCAAAGAAATACAAACTAACACTGAGTTTGGTAAAATAATCCAGCCTCTTATCCTTGAGAAGGTGTTTCTAATTGCTGAGATAAGTAAAGCAATCTTTTACTCAGATTTTCCAAGTGTCATTAATTATAATTGTTGCAGTTCAGTCCTGCTAAGCTAATAACAGTAGTCACTATTCATTTGGCTCTAAATCTATGCCAGTTACTATGCCAAACTATTTACTTACATTATCTTGTTGCTCACAACCACCTAGTGAAGGTAGGTAGTATTACCTCTATTTTACAGATTTAAAAAAGAAAAACAAACAAACAAAAATGAGGAGGCTTAGAAATTAGCCTGAGGTCACGCAGCTACTAAACGTTGGAATCAGGATTTACATTCAGAACTTCCTGAACTCACCTCCAGATTCTAAGCCTCACACACAATAATATAGTTTATTAAGTCTAATAAGAATACAAAATGATGGGTTATATACAGTTCATTTGTTACTCCTTTTCAACTTAAGCATTTTGATTTTCAGTATTTACTTCCCACTTCCAGGAAAATGTCAAAACTTCACGATGGTCAGTTACAAATCATTCTTAACTTACATCTCAGGTGTTGGCAACTCAAATGCCCTTCACAAAGTACCTTTTTTTTTGCAGCTCCGAGTTCACGAGGTTTGGCCCTAACTCCCCCAAGCGCTTTCATCTCTAGTCTGAGAGTCCTTATGAGCAAAACTGACGTCCTTTTCATCCCAAGGTGAGCTCTCAACAGGCCTGTGCAATCGTGACTTCGTCCCTCCAGTGGGCTCACCTTTGCAGGAGAGCTCAGCTACCAACAGCTGAGCATCCACGGGACATGAGCAGAATAATAAATTACCCACTTGCAAATTCATGGGGGATTTGGAGGGCCTGTTTTTTTCCAGGCCTCTCGGTAAACATCCTAATTTCAGTTAATAAAAAAGCACTGGTCTTTAGAAAACCACAAGGTTTAAATTCAGATTCCTGGGTGTGGGAGGACAAGGGCGACAGGAGATTCGACTGGTGGTGAGCGCATGGTGCAATGTACAGATCTTGGGACCTAAAGACCCACACCTGACCCACAACATATATGTTCACGTTGACCAATGTCACCCCAATAAATTAAATTTTAAAAATTGCCCAATAGAAAATAATTCCAGTTACTTTTAGAAGATCTTGGTATTTATTTTGAGTCTTATTAGGTAAGCTTTGATAATTAACTCAAGAAATCCTAAACTAACCTGTTTGTTGTGAAAACAGCTATGCCCTCTCTGCCCTGTCCCCGCCTTCAGACCCAGGGGCAGACTCAGAAATCCCATGTACCATTATTACTTATTGTCACCTGTCAGTTTATTTAGGGGAAAATGTACCCCCAGAGAGAAGAGAAACAGTCTGGCAGGTACTGACTGGGTAGTTATTTCATATGCTATAAAACCCATTCAATAAAATTTATCTAATATGAAATCAGTGATGTTAGGAACTTGTCTAAAGTCTGTATTTGCACCACGAATAAAAAGGACAAATAATTAATGCTTACAGACTTGTAATCTGTAAATAAATAAATAAATAAATAAAATAAAATAAAATAAAAGTTTACTTTAAATAAATAAATTACAGTTTGCTTTAAAATATCCTGGCTCGTTGCAAGAAAAAACACACACGTGTTGGAAAAAAAAAAAATGCCCGAGCCGGTTTGCCCAGTGGGTAGAGCGTCAACCTGCGGACTGAAGGGTCCTCTGGGATTCACTTCTGGTCACGGGCACTTGCCCAGGTTGCGGTCTCGATCCCCAGTAGGGGGCGTGCAGGAAACAACCGATTGACGATTCTCAACATTGATGTTTCTATCTCTCCCTTTCTCTTTCTCTCTGAAATAAATAAAATATATTTTTTTAAAAAAGCAATTGTCTCTTGCCATGGATTTAATTGTGTTTCCCCAAAACATATATGTTGAAGCCCCGAGCCCCAATGTGATGGTATTTGGAGGTGGGGCCTTGGGAGAGAATTAGGTTTAGATTAGGCTTTGAAGGTAGCTCTTGATGGGATTAGTGTGTAGAGGAAGGGATGGGAGCGCTTGCTTTCTCTGCCTTGAGAGGACTGGCCAGACAGGAAGAGAACCCTAGCCAAACCTCGCCATGCTGACAGCTGGTCTCAGACTTCTGCCTCCAGAACTGTGAGCAAATTAATTTCTGTTGTTTAAGCATCAGTCTATGGTGTCTTGTTATGGCAGCCTGAGTTGATTAGTACACCTATTTGCATGCAAAGATAATTAATAATTTTACGCTGAGCATTTATGTTTATTGATAGGACCTTGTCTGCAATGCTTTCTGTGGTATTGTGTTCATTTGGAAGTGATAACACTGCCTTTAAAAAGTTGTGTAGTGCAGCTTTTTCAATAGTTTGGACAGAGTTGCAGGCAATTAGTCAGAATTTATGAACTTTTACTCTTTTGCCTCAAAACTCTAAGGAAGTTATTGTGTATCAGAGCGAATGGTATAGCCTTGGTCTAAGAGACACCTGGGCACCTTCTCACAGCAAAATTTCAGGTTTTCTTTTAAGAACATTAAAATGGGATGGATTTATGTGGATAATTGTTGGCGCTTGGTGTTGTATTATTCTTTCTACTTTTATGGATATTCAAAAATATTAATTGTACAAAGTTCTAAACGAATACATAACATGCATTCAAGCTACATTTGAGCTAATGACTGGACAAATTTACTTTGCAATATGTGTGGTTGCTTAGTTGTGTTTTGGTCCATAACCATTTTAAAAAATGGAAAATAACAACCTCCTTCCCCCTCCTTCCCCCCCCCCCCCCACACACACTTTTTTAAGTGCAAATTGTGCCAGGGGAGAGGATGGGAGAGAATGTTTTACACTCTATTTTCACAGCTGTCTTATCAGCTTCCTAAACTCGGTGAGGGTGGGGCACAGGAATTCACTGGGGGTGGAGGCGGGCTCGGGGCTTTGTTGTTATGGTTTGAAGATAACGCTATCTTCCCAGACTAACCTCTCAGAGCGAAGATGTTCTCCCCGTGGGGGAGGAAGGGTTCTTAGAGCTGTCTTCCTAGAATGGTTGACGCTTAGCAGTCTGTGGACAACTCTGCCAGCCTTGATTTGGTATTCAATTGTTTCCACCGGGCACTTTCCCACACCAGGCATAGCTCCACTAGATAAAGCCTACCCCTCCTCCAGCCTAAAACTCCCTGGAACCTAGGTGTGGCAGGCTTGCTTTGTTCAGGATGAAGTAGGGCAAGAACTGTCAGGTAAATAAGGAAAGTACTCTTTCAGTCTTCTTGCCTGCTGACGTCATGGCTCTCTGTTCTCTTGGCTTCAGGGTGGAAACGAGAATTTCCACAGCTTCAAAGGGAGTGTCTGTTACCGTTCATTAATGGCTGAATAATTATTTAGGTTCCTGACCTCTTTATACACGATCTGGATTTCCCTGCTTGTGAGATATGGATTGAGCTGAGGACTTTATAAGAAGCAGAAGGATTTTTTGGGTGTTGTTTTTTTTTTTTGCAGAGTTTTCATTTTATTCATAACCTAGTTTTAGACTAGCGATGTGGGTGGTGAGCATCTAGGCCCTTCGTGTGGCATTACACAATCTATTAGAGTTATATAGAGTGGATAGAAAAGTGCCGGTAACCCACTTTTAAAAAGTGTTTCATAATATAGACTCTAAAAACCTGGAAAATTCTTCAGGGCATGGAATTCTTTTGTTTGTTTGTTTGTTTTAAATCTTTATTGTTAAAAGTATTACATGTCCCCACTTTTTCCTCCATTGACCCCTTCTATTCTGCCCCTGCCTCCCTGCCCCCTTCCGCAACCATCCCCCCCCACCCCTGCCCTTTACCACACTATTGTCTGTGTCCATGGGCTAAGCATATACGCATACAAGTTCTTTGGTTGATCTCTTCCCACCCACCCCACCTTTCCTCTGAGATTCTACACATCTACATCTCTGGATTTATTGGTACATCAGTTTATTTTGTTTATTTGATTCCACATATGAGTGAGATCATGTGAGACTTGTCTTTCTCTGACTGGCTTATTTCACTTAGCATAATACTCTCCAGTCCCTCCAGGCTGTCTCAAAGGGTAAGAGATCCCTCTTTTTTTACTCCTGCATAGTATTCCATGGTGTAACTGTTGTAGTTTTTTTATCCACTCACCTACTGATGGGTACTTGGGCTGTTTCCAGATCTTAGCTATTGTAAATTGCACTGCTAAGAGGGCATGGGATTGTTGACACTGTTTCTTGATATAAAAGGAAATTCTCAAAACGATTAAATACTCATTGCTCCTACGGTTCACAAGGTCGAGGGGGGAAGGAGGGTAAGGGTGGCAGAAGAGAGACAGTGGGGAATACTTGGCCTTTGGGACTTATCAGCCACTTATTGGTTCAAAGATTTGTACCTCAAACCTAGAAAAGGTTCCCATATTTGGGAGATTTCAGTTGGTATAACTTAGGTTGAACACAGCAGGTTTTCATCAGAAATTTTTATTAAAAGGAAAACATACACTAAAGTCTTCTCCTTCATTGTGTCTCTCCAGAATTCTTTTCTTTTTTTGGGGGGGTGGAAACTTTTTCCCCCCAATTACAGTTTGCTTTAAATATTATTTTGTATTGGTTTCAGGTGTTCAGCATAGTGGTTAGACAATCATATACTTCATAAAGTGTTCCCCCTGATATTTCAGTACCCACCTGGCACCATACATAGTTATTACAATATTATTGACTTTATTTCCTATGCTGTACTTTGCATCCCATGACTATTTTATAACTACCAATTTGTACTTCTTAATCCCTTCACCTCTTTCACCAGCCCCCACACTTATTTGGGGGAACCACTTCATAAATTACATAAAGGTCTAACCAACTATGCTGTACACCTGAAACTAATATAAAGTAATATTAAATGTCAACTATAATTGAAAAAAAATTTTAAAGAGTAAGAAGGCTGTTATGTGCATCACTCAGAACAGAATTTTTACTTATTTTTAAAAAGGGTTCTTTCCCTCAAACTTTATAAATAATGCAAAGAGCAATCCTCTTTGGTTGAATGTTAACAAAATAAAACCCTCAGAAATAAGTGAAAAAAATAATAGTTTGTTCCTCTGGCACCCAGACCCCATCCTTAATGGCTTTCCAAAATTCACCTAATTAACATAAACTCATTGTCCTTGAGAGGAGCTTATTATGCATAACAAAGGACATCTATTTCACTTTTATGCTCTGGAGCTATTTTCAAACTGAGACGGGGTGACGGGAACTGAGGACAAAACTAAATATTATAACAAGGACCCTTATAATTCCCTATGGCTCTTAATAGGGAATCACAAAGGTTTTAGGGGCTCTGTGCTAGAAACAGTGGACATAGAACAAATACATATTTCTTATTACAAATCACAATAGTACAGGACTGAATTGTATTCCCTCAAATTATACAATCCCAGTGTGGTTGTATTTAAAGACAAAGCCTTTAAGGAGGTAATTAAGATTAAATGAGAGCATAAGGGTGGGGTCCTAATCTGATAGGACTGCTATCCTTATAAGAAGAGAAATACCAGAGTCCCCATGCACAGAGAAAAGGCCATGTGAGGATACAGCAAGAAGGTGGCCTTTTGTAAATCAAGGAGAGAGGCAGCACCAGAAACCAACCCTGAGAGAGCACCATGATCTTGGGCTTCTAGCCTGTAGAAATATCTAATATAATAAAAGAGTAATATGCAAATTGACTATCACCTGAGACACCTAAGCCACGCCCACCAGCCAAGCCACACCTCCTAACCAAACAGAGCAGCTGTATACAAATTAACCCAGCCAAGATGGAGGCCAGCACTCACAGAGCTGAGTAAGCAAGCCCTCTGGTGGGAAACGTCTAGGCCTGCACTCACCAGCCGTCCCACCCCCCAGTGCATGAACCCTGAAGGGGCGGTGGGCAGCCTGAAAATGGCCCTCAGCCCCTCACTCAGGCTGGCCAGGCACACCAGCAGATGGATACCCCCCCCCCCCGAGGTGTCCCAGACTGCAAGAGGGCACAGGCCGGGCTGAGGGACCCCCTCCCCCTGAGTGCACAAATTTTTGTGCACCAGGCCCCTAGTAAAAAAATAAATTTCTGGTTTTTGAACCATCTCACCTGTGGTATTTTGTTATGGCAGCCTGAGCATACTAATACATCTGGGATAGAATCCAGACAGGGATTTTTTTTAAAGTAAACTCCATGGGTCATTTTAATACACCACCAGACTGAAGAAAGCACTGAGCTAGACAGAAAACTGGAGACACCTATAAAAAGATAAATGGCCAGGGTGACAAGCCAGGGCAGCCCAGAAGGAGGAGGGAGGGTCCAGATGAAGAGAGCCAGCCTCGAGGATGCCTTCAGCATCTCTTGGCACAGTTTTGGCTCAGGCCTGCCAGAGTAATTAAGATCGGAGTAGGAAGACAGTGCCCTTAGCAGTCATCAGTTCCTGATAATCTCATCTAAATATTTTTCGTTTCTGCTGCCTCCTCTCCATCACTAGCTGTCCCTCTATCCTTCTGTGCTCTACTATGACCCTGAGACCAAGTGTGGCTTCCCCCTATTTTTAAAAGTAAAGTTTTTTTGAAGCATAGTCACACTTACTTATATGCTGCCTATGGCTGCTTTTGCACTACAGCAGCAGAGTTAAGGAATTTGCAACAAAGACCACATCATCCATGAGTCCAAACTATATTCTATCTCACCATTGACAGGAAAGGTCTGCCGACCCCTGTTCTAGCTGATGGCTAGTGGTTAGCCAGACACCAGCCATTGATGTAGTAGTGCCTCACTGGTCCAAAAGAATAAAAATCCTTCCTAGTGTACCCAAGTCAGCATTTACTGAGCACCTACTGTGTGACAGACTTCATGGTAAGAAGTAGGGATATAACGGATGAGGGAGCTCTGTTGCCTTTGTACTCAAACAAGCAAGGCCACTACTGTAGCCTCTCACTTTAGAGGGTTATGCATGTTACAAATACACACAACAACAAATGCAGGGAAGCAATCGCCGCGCTCGGCATGGCACAGAGGGACCTGTAACTCAAAACAACTCCTCTTGCAGCTCCCGCTGTCCAGTCCCCATGAAAAAGCTTTGCTGCATCCCGGGCAGTATGTCCTCAAAACTCAAGAAGATTACATCAGATGCCACAATGGTTTGTGGGCGGTGCCACTGCAGATGTTGGCGAAAGACACTTTTTTGGCATGCAGGGAGGACTGGAGCAGTGGAAGGGCTTAGGTAAGAGAAAAGGCAAATAAAGTTGTCAAATCCTTCCTGTCAGCATGAGTGCCATTGATTGTTGCAGAAAGAATTACGATTTCCCATTGGGGCTAAAGGTCTATTTTCATGCTTCTCTTAATATTCTTTCAGTTTGTCGTTCTGGCAGTACTTTAAGAAGTAGTATGATAACTATATTAAACAATTCACATTGTATTTGTGCAAATGTAGGTCTAGGTATAGCATATGAAAAGCAATGCCAATTCTTTACTAATAGACATTGCATACTCAAATTGAAATCCTTTTATGTACGTATTAAGATTTTATTGAATTTTTACAAAATTAAATTTAAACTCAAATTATTTTGATTTAAGTGACATTTAATTGTACTTTAATTTTGCCTTAAATTTTTAAAAATATATTTTTATTGATTTCAGAGAGGAAGGGAGAAAGATAGAAACAACAATGATAAGAGAGAATCATTGATCAGCTGATTCCTGCACACCCCACACTGGGATCGAACCCACAACCCAGGCATGTGCCCCAACCAGGAATGGAACCGTGACTTCCTGGTTCATAGGTCTATGGCTCAACCACTGAGCCACGCAGGCCAGACAATTTTGCCTTAATTTTAACATATAGTTTTGCATAATTCAGGAGAAAATTAACATACAAAATAATGGTCATGTTTGCTTTCTTATTTTACTTTGTTGATGAAAATCATCCAAATTTCATGTACTTTTATAAACAATTTTATTTTTAATCCTTTAGGTTATTACGAGCAATTGAACATACATTACGTAAAAAATCTAGATTACAATAACATAATTAGTGGTTCACCAAAATGAAGACAAGAAAAATAAATTTGTAAAATAAATATACAATAGTTCTGAAATCATGTCATTTTCATTACTCATCAAAACATTGGTTAGGAGAACATTTAGACATTTACCATAATTAAATTGTCTTTAATAATTTGCCAACTTTTACTCACGTTAAATCATAGCTTTACAAATTTTGTACCACATGTGAAGGAATATTTGTCAGGGTCCATATAAAGTGCTTAATTTAATTCTGTTAGCTTGTAGTTTATCATGTAGTTTATAATTCTTAAATATTTAGACAAGTGGTATATGGACTTTATTTATGCTGTTGCCCCAGGGCCCACTGGTAGAGAAGCAAGCCTGTAAGATAGTCCCAGGGGGAAGATACTAACAGACCACTGTGATTATTGCTGTGACACACAGGAGAGTGCTAGGGAAAGACATACAAGGAGTGGGGGTGGTTAGGGAGGACTTTCTGGAGGAAGTTATTTCTAGGCTAAGAGCTAACAGGTAAAGGGAGGGAAGGGTGGAAGTGAAGAAAAAACTTAAGAATAGGAGTGTCAGGCAGAAAAACTAGAATATGACAGGGACAGCAAAGTTTTGTTGTTGTTTTTTGTGGGGGGGGGGTTAATTTCTTTTTTAATATATTTTACTGATTTTTTACAGAGAGGAAGGGAGAGAGATAGAGAGTTAGAAACATCGATGAGAGAGAGAAACATCGATCAGCTGCCTCCTGCACACCTACTGGGGATGTGCCCGCAACCAAGGTACATGCCCCCGACTGGAATCGAACCTGGGACCCTTCAGTCTGCCCTATCCACTGAGCCAAACCGGTTAGGGCTGTGTTTACTTTTATTTTTTTAAGTGAAAGATCAGATGTAAATATTTGAGGCTTTTCAGCACATACAGTCTTTGTTGCAACTAACAACTCTGCTGTTAAGTATTGTGTGTTAACTGCTGTATGTGTTGTAGACAATCCATAAATGAATGGGTGTGGATGTTTTCCCACAGAACTTTATTTACAAAACAGGGAGCAGACCCACAGATCCTGGTCTGGGAACTCCTTGGTTATGGAGAGGCCCAGAATTGGGGAAAAGCCTATTTGAGAGACCAACAATGGATTGGCATAGCTGATGCACAGAGGATGAGATGGAAGCAGTGGGTCATGAATACGGGAATTCAGAACAAGGCTGCAGAAAGTAGATGGGAGGAGTCTGGATGCAAAGACTGAAGAGGATGCTGCTGTAGGATCATGAACAAAGGTAGCAGTGGGCAGAGGGAGGAAAGCATGGTTTGGAGAGATGATCAGTGAGTGGTAGTGGAGAGAAAGAGGGAGGGAGAGTGTCAGCTTCCCAGACTTTCAGCAGGCCGTGATAGATGGTTCTGAGGGAGGTGGGAAACCTGGGGAGCAGCCTAGTGGGAAGGGTTGAGGACAGGTGGTGGGATCTGTTGGCCAGAAGGCTCAGTTCAGCTCCTGAACTGCCACAGGCACTGGGCTATGTATATGCAGAAATTTTTGTCAGAAATGTGGCTGCAGCTTCTATGAAAATATAGTCTGTAAATCCTGAGCAAGACAGAGGGAAGCTGAACATGCAGAGCTAAATACCTTTGTAATGACAATCCTGGAAAATAATTATTATTGACAGGTTTTCTCTAGCCTGTGGGGACTGCAGGCTTTAGCTACTCTGGTTCTCTTTTATTCACAACTAATTTCCTAACAGCATAAGGCCCCACTATCTGCTGGTAACAACAGCCAACTTGGTCAGGAAAGACAGCTTCATCCAGACAGTAAATCTGGTCAATCAGATGGGTTGGCACCTCATACATAAGTGTCCCAAGATACAGCATGTGTTGCTGGCTTGGGGTTAGGGGTGGGATGTGGTGATGTTCCCACACCCACAGCTTGGCCTGGAGTGGTACCCTGTATAAAATGAGGGTGTTCTGGAGAGTTGAGTGAGGGGAGGCAGCTTGGGTAAGAGCTGGGGTGGGTTAGCTGTAAGCGTTGTTCCTCCATCAAGCCAGAACATGGGTGGCATTTGCATCGGTGAAACAATTTAAGAGATTTTTCTGGAGGTGAATGTATGGGCCTGTGGCATTTGTCATCCATCAGAAGTACGCTCTGTATAGCGCCCTGCCTTAGAACAAATGCTGCTGGGGCTACTTGAGGAGCAGTGGCCCCAGTGACACAGCGGGGAGCAGGTGCATGGCGCCTCTTAGGGCTCCGACTAGCCTCCATCGTCTCACCTGGATGATGGCCTTCCAGATTCCCCTCTCAACCCCTTCCAATCCATCACCCACCAGGCTGCCTGAGTGACCTTTTTAAAATGTAAATTGGATCTTGTCACTCGGTTTAAAAGCCTTTAATGTTTTCCCACTGTATTTAGGAGAAAAATCTAAACTCTTCCTGGCTTATGCCA
>PVJC01006212.1:0-37229 GCA_004026665.1 Murina feae | reverse complement strand
GCTGGATTACAAACCGCTGAATATAGTGGCTTAAAACAACAACTGATTATTTCTCCTGTTCTGCATGGTCAGTGGTCCCAGCTGGGCAGTTTTTCTTGGGATGTCTCATATGGCTGCAGTCAAATGGTAGCTGGGGCTGGAGTCATCCGAAGTGACAATTGGTGTTGGCTGTGGATGGGGAGCACAGCTGGGCTGGCCACTAGAGCGCAGACACTAGCCTGGGCTCTCCATGTGGCTCGGGCTTTTCATAGCTTTGCGGCTAAGTTTTAGAGACAGCTTCGCCGGGAAGTGACTCCTGGTATCTGAGAGGCCCAGGAGAAGCTGCAAGGCCTAGCCTCTTTAGGTCCCACAGTGTCATTGAAGCCCTATCCTACTAGTCATAAGTACGTCGCGAGGCAGCCCGTTCAAGGGAGGACGTTTAAAGTTTCACAAAGGCATAAATACTCGTTCCGAGAGGCATTACTGGAGGCCATCTTTGCAGCCTGGCTGCCACAGTGTCTTACATCATGATTATGTAGATGTTTCTATTCCTAGTTTACACTCCTTTGTCTCCCTTTCTTAGGCTCATGCCCAAGCCTTCTATAACTTGTCTCCTTTGTTGCAATGCCACTCTCACTGGTACAGGTTGAGCATCTCTTTTCCAAGTTTTCCGAGAGCTGAGATTAGTCATTCAATTGCCAGGGACTCCAGGAAACTGGTTTACATTTTGGCTGCTAACTTGCTGGGGGAGGAGCGGCAGATTTTCTGCGCCTCTTCGTGTGGTGGGAGAAAGGCCGGAACAGTCACATGTACGATGCAAACAGAGGCTGCTGGGCACTGGCCAGGAATCTCGGTTGTCACTGTTCATTGCCGAGAGCAGTGCACTGACCTGGCCAGCACTCTCGGCACTGAAATCACCAGCTTTGAAAGCCAAGCTCGAGGAGAATCGAGATTGGGATAGTTTCAAGGGTAGGAGATGCCAGCCCTGTCTCCGCTTTGCCTTGTACCTAGTGTTTTCGTCCAAATGTGAAAAGCTCTCCCTCTCCACCTCCCCTGTACTCCCACAAACTGCCCCCCCCCATCCAAATGTCCTTCCAGCTGCTATTTTTGATTCCAGCCTCAAGGCAAATGTTTCACTGTAGCTGAATTACTGTAAAATTCCTTCCTGAGCTCCCACACACAGATAATGGGACAATTCCCTGAGAACCCACCACTTCAGAAATGGCCTAGAGGCAATCCCAAAAGGCAGATCTAAGGAAACACTTATCATAAAAGGTTATCATCAGAAACATGGGTCAAACAATATGATTGTTTTTAGTGGCACTGGCTGCATCTAGATCCATTTTTTTCTGGGTATCAAGTCAGTTTCAAAGCACCAAAGACAACTGAAGGGTAGAAAAAAGTCTTAAGCAGTTTGCTGATGGACCCGTAAATATACAAACCTGGGATATAAAAAGAACTTCAGCAGGCAGTGTATAAACAAGAATAAAATCTTATCCAAAAACAACTTGAATAACTGCAGAGGAAGCAGCATCCTTGAGAAAACAATGAGTCATAAATCTTTTTTCTTTTTTTTCCCTCCGCTGATGGACAGAGAATACAAAAAAGCACTAGCATGACTACTGACAATAGGTGTTCCCATCTCACTGCCATTGCCCCACATCTGGGGAAGGAATGAGGATGGTCTGTGTCAAGTTTAAGAAGGAAGGCGGTCTGAATTATCGTGAAAAGGATTCCTCCAATGAAACACTTATGGAGATTTGTGTGTTGTTTTTTTTAAAAAAACAATTGAATGGCAACAGGATACCTTAAAGGACTGGTGACCATTTTTAAAAAATATATATTTTATTGATTTTTTACAGAGAGGAAAGGAGACAGATAGAGAGTCAGAAACATCGATGAGAGAGAAACATCGACCAGCTGCCTCCTGCACACCCCCTACTGGGGATGTGCCCACCACCAAGGTACACGCCCTTGACCGGAATCAAACCCGGGACCCTTCAGTCCGGAGGCCGACGCTCTATCCACTGAACCACACCGGCCAGGGCTTGCGTGTTGTCTTGAAGCACTATTTTGGTTGCTGATTGGTTAGTCCTTCATGCTCCAGCTATTGAAGTACACATTTCACTTCAAATTCATTAGTTCAGTGCTAAGATAAGTTCAGATGAGCACCTTTATTGGATCTGTTTTATATTATAAAAGTAGGTTGTCTGTTGTCGAAGAGAGAAAAAATATGAAAGCCCAAAGAAAAAGAGGCAAGTCAGAATGTAATTTACAAAAGTTACAAAACTGATGACAGCCAAGTGTCCCCTGCAGAACTCCCCGGGGGGAGGGGGGAGGGGGGAACAAGCAGAAAGATAGAGACTTAGGCGGCCAAGTGTATAGCTGTCGAATAGATTTAGTCTCAATTCCTCATCCCTCCCTCTCGCCACACCCTTGTCATGTGACTTTGAAGATCTCCCCCCTAAAGGTAAAGCGTAGATTTTCCCACCCCTTGACTCCCTTTGAGTTTGGTCCTCTGATTTACTTGGGTCAAAGGAGCATTCACATGTACGATGCAAATAGAGGCTTATGAAAGCACTTGCTCGGTTGAACATGTTACTCTTATTCCTCTGCCGTTGCCAAGAGAAGAATGTGCCCAGGCTAGCTGGCTGGTCCCAGGACGGTAGGAAGGACACGTGGAGCAGAGAGAGCTGCCCTGCTAAACTCTGTCTACAAGAGTCCCAGCTCTTCTGGAGGAGCCTAAGCCCAGATGGAGCTTTCAAATCAAGCCTTCCCTAGTTTAAAGACATACCCTTGATGGGTCTATTATGCCCATATTCACCACCAAGTCTCTATAGAGACATGCATGAATGAGCCCATTTAGATCAGCCAACCTAATCAATCTCTAGATGCACGAATTGTAATAACAAGGGATTATCATTATGGATCACTTGTTATGCAACAACAACTAAACAGTAAAGGTGCTGTAGGATCATATTGACTCCCCAGGTAGTTCCATAACCTTAGGATATTGCTAATATCATAAAGGTTAGTAACCAAATGAATCTATAGTGACATTAGTGGCTATTTGCATAATGGGCCCATCATGCCCAATCAAAAGCACAGAAAGCCTTCCCTAGTTTAAGGAAAAATCCTAAGACTTTATCCGACATCCCCCCTTGGCTCGGGCTCCTCCAGAAGTTGACGCTGAGGTAAGGATTCAAGAGCGAGTAGTTTATTTAAGTAGTGTAAGTGTGGGAGTGGGTGATGTAAGGAAGGAAAAGCAGACAATGAGAGATGTGTTGCCGAGCCAGCTACTATGAGCAACTGGCGCTTAATCCCACTGGGCCAGCCTGAGAGCCAGTGTGGAATAGGCCTCGGAGTAAGCCCACTCAAGGGACGGGAAGCTGGGCAATTCTTCAGCTCCTGCCACTCATTGGCTAAGGGCTGCCAATGAGGAATCACAGCCAGCCACTCCCAGCCAGCCACTGGGGAATCACAGCCAGCCACTCCCAGCCAGCCACGCCAGCGGTGGCCAGGGAGCACCCCCAGGAAATGCAGATGCTGGCCGCTGGAAGTCTGGTAGCCCTGCAGTTGAAGAAGTAAGGCAAAGGGATAAGAGTAGGGCGCTGAGAGCATCTGCTCTGGTTTCACCGCAACTTGGGGAGCATGTGAAACCACGGTAGGCTGAGTGCTGGGCAGATTAAGCAGGTGGGATGGCAGCAGTGGGATTCCATGTGTGCTGACCAGAGCAACGTCCTCCTCCATGCCAGTTTCCCTTTTATACTCTGCACATTTTCCCATGGCTTCTTCAGTCCTTTCTCGTAGCCTCATATCACTTTCCAGGGTGTCCATGCCTCCAAGGTGAAGATGGGTGCAGCTGCCCACCGATGGATAATTCAGCCGCCTAGTCCATGAGGCAACGAGATTGATGCTGTCAACGACACTGAACTACACACTCTTCAGTTTTACAACATCTGCAAATACAATGCCAGGCTTCCCTGTGGAGGGCACAATCCTCCAGTGTGGTAAGTACAGTCACACCTAACTCCACACAGTAGCTGTGGGTTTTAAAAGCCATGTATATTGATCCGTGCTGCTCCAACTTTTTCGCCAAAGTTCCATTATCAGCAGAAAAAGGTAAACCAAGTTCCCCAGACCTGCTCATAGCCCAGCGTGGGTTTATTTGAATACAAAGACGTTTTAAATTCCTTAACATCAAGGGCTATGGACATAACGTTTCTGTCTGCCAAAGGGATCGCAGTCCCCCTGCTGCAGGAGTGCCATCGGCTGTCATTGATAGTGGCTCTGATCCCTGGCCATGGCCGCTGACATGAGCAAGGCCGATCGTGGTGCCTCACTGGCACGTGTCTCAAGGCCCGACGGCAGTTTCTTTTGTTAATAGGTGTATGGATAGGAGGACAAAAAAGTTCTTTTTCTTCCCGCGGGTGGCTAAGCAAGGAAAATGAGGATCTGGAGTGGCCAGCAGTCAGCTTCAACTGGGAGAGGGCCCGCGCTCAGAATAAGGCCAAGCAGAGCGGCAAGCCGGAAAGAGAGCTAGAGCTCGGACATCATGATTAGAGCACCTGTCTCCACCCACACCTGAGGCTTCGGAGGCTTTCCAGCCAAGTGAACCCCTCCAAAAAGGGGGTGGGGTGGGTGAGTTTGCTTAGGCTAGTTCATTGGCAACTGAAAGATTTCTGAATTGTTTAGTGAAGTAGATATTCCAAAAAAAGTGCCTTGTTTATCCCGAGGCTTCCTAGTTCCCCAGCACACTGTCATGGAGCTCCTAGGAGACACAGGTGTGAGGCCTTATATCTTTACTTCACTGCACTCTGACTGTCAGATCAGCATGGGTTCTGAGCACTTCTACTCATTTCCCCAGCCCCTCTCCCCACCTGAGCCTAAGGAGCTTCAGCTCTTTGCTGGTTCATATCCCAACTACCTGTTTTCCCCTCTTCCTTCTCACACAGGTTTGCTCTCAGGTCTTCCTGGATCCTATGCTTTCCACTTCATATCACTCTCTGCACAGACACCACTCTTCTCTGCTTCCTTATCCCTCCCTTCCTGATGGTAGGCAATCTAACCTTTGAAAAACCAAATCCATGAGACGCTAGGACTGAAACTCCTGACAGATTTCTGGGCTCAAAACAGAGAGGTCTATACCAGGGTAGCATGCCATCATCATCAGAGCAGACTGGGAGAATCCCCTGAGGTTGAAGTTGCGAGTTTGGTTTTTGGGAACAGAAGGTGAAGGCAGGATCCCAACCCCAATGCAAAAACTACAAAATGTTGTTCCTCCCACTCTCCCTCCCCCTCCTTCGTTAATCCTCTCCTGAGAATATTTTTCCCATCGACTTTTTTTAGAGAGAGTGGAAGGTAGGAGAGAAGGGAGGGAAGAAGAGAGAGAGAGAGGAAGAGAGAGAGAGAGACATCAATGAGAGAGAGACACATTGATTGGTTGCAACCCCTGTGTGTGCCCTTGACCAGGAATCAAATCCAGGACCCTTCGATGTGGAATATAAGGCTCTACCACTGAGCCACACCAGCCAGGGTAGGTTCCTCTTCTTTAAAGAAACTATTCTATGCATAGCACTATATTTAATGGTTACAGGAATACACAAAAGAAATAACACACAGGCCCTGCTTTCAAGGCAATTTTAATTTAGCTGAAGGATAAAGTAAAAATTTAGAGAATGATCACGAGGTAAAACATAACCGAGTGCGTGGCAGAGCAGAACAAAGAGTGTTAGATGAGTAATGAGCAGGTGTGATGGAAGGGAATGACTGAGCCAGGCAAGTTCTTTAAAGAGGGAGTCCTGGAGGAGATGACTCCTCAGCCGGGCCCCAAGGAAGTAACTGACAAAGGTAGGCTCCCGCTGGTAAGGGAGAAGAGGCTCCAGTCTGCAGAAGTTGTGAAACTTGAATCTGCTCTGACCTGTTTGTCTGTGAAGACGCAGGCCAACTGTGAAGCCATTTAGCCTGCACAAAACCACTGTTTTGGTCAAAAGAATGAAGTAGTTTGGCACTGGGCACACCCTGTAGATGATATCATGTCTGTAGATCAAAGTCAGGCTAATGTCACCTGCAAGGGAAGAACACTTAGAAAACACAGTTTGTATTGTGTTTTTATTCGGCCTTCTGTTTCCAAGTGGTGTCTGTGTGGGTGTGTGTGGGTGGGTGTGGGTGGGTGGGTGTTAATTCTCACCTGAGGATAGTTTTTCCATTGATTTTTAGAGAGAGTGGGAGGGAGGAAGAAAGGGGGGTAGGAGAGAGACATCAATGTGAGAGATACAAATCTGACTGCCTTCTATGTGCACCCTGACCAGAGCCGGAATTGAACCTGCAACCCAGATGTGTGCCCTTGACCAGAAATCCAGGAATCTAGCCTGAGACCCTTTGGTGCACCGGCCGGTGCTCTAACCACTGAGTCCACTGGCCAGGGTTCCAAGGTAAATTTTTAAGATGAAGATTTTCATCTTGATTGCAGCTCTTAGTAAATAAGTCTGATTCCTTGCAGTGAAATACAGAATTTATGGTAATACAAATTATTGTTGATCTGTTAATTGTGCTCATGAAAGCAGAAGTCCTATCTAAAACACAAACAAGCACACTTACTTTTTGCCTTAGGAGCAGAGAGCGGAAGACACATATAACCGAGTTTGCATACTATTCTGTCCCTGCAGGAGCTAAAACATGGTCTTTCACTATAACAAAAGCACATCTTTAAGTCTCTTGCTTATTCTGGCAGGATAAAAACAACATGTAAGAAACCACTTTTGTCAAGACTAGAAGCTTTGGCCTTATTGCCATTGTTAAAAGCAGTCCAAGAAATACTATTTAAGCCTAATTTTTGCTGCCCTTTTGAGAAGACCTTTGAAACCATTGAAGAAAAAAAAAAAGCCCATAAGAAAAACAAAAACAAAAACAAAACCCCACAATACTCTGAATTTGAAGGACAAGTTCCTCTTTGGGAGTTAGTGTCAAATTATTTTGTCTCCTGTCTGTGGGTAACACGGAGAACTATATTCTTCGGGGCTGCCAACACCTTTCTTGACAGTCACTACAAAAATTTAGCAATAAATGGAACTGACAGCCTCCTTCACCAGATTGGGAACACATCCGAACTTTGACAGAAAGACAGCTGGACTAGAGTTCATTTCCCTGGAGGCTGGGCTAACTATACGTAAGGAAAACAATGATGGGCATACTTTTACCTCCAAGGCATGGGTTCCCTCTGTTCTGGTACCGTCTTACCGCAGAATGAAGATCAATTTTCGCATCTTTTCACTAAAGGGATGGGATGTGAAATTACTCCCATTGATAATTAGCATTCTTAAGGGCTCTGGTAATTGCATAGCCCAGCACAGGAGAAAAGAGGCGCTCACAAAAGCACCCAGACAATTGGTTTTCATCCGTTTCCTCTGGTTCTGACACAGGTAACTGTAGCAAAAAATGAGGTCTTGGGTTCTTTCCCAATCCAACCAGCAGAATGCAGCCAGCGGGTGATTTCTTCTCTAGCAATCTGTGGAAAGTTCGTGTACCCAAATCTAATCACGGGGTCTAACCTCCTGCCTGGTAATTTCTGCAAATCAATGTCTCCCTCCCCATCTCACTCCACTTTTCCCATTTTTAAAAATTATGTTCCTCTTGTGGGATGAGTGCCAAATGACCTCTTTCACAGCAGACCAGAGAGTACAGCTTTGCTTTCATATAGGATGCTTACATTGGAGACAGTTCCCGGCCCCTGCCTTCTTACTGGTCTTATCTCAGATGCACTGGCCTATATAACTGGGTCACAGATTCAAGACCAAAGGAAGCCACCAGCCAGGTGTTGGGACGAAGGCTTTCTAGCCTGATGGAGCGTGGCTATGAGAGATGCTGTTCAGAGTCTCCAGACCTCAGACTGCCGGGAAGCTGATCGGGCGCTAATGAAACATCACTCTCAGGAAAGTGCCCAGAAGGTCAACTTCCTCACGGCGCTAATGAATGATTGATTTCCTCTAAAAGATTCCATCTAATGCAACCAAAGTTAATGTAATATAAAGCACTTTATTTGCATGCATAAATATAACGTAAGTAGGAAGTTGCTATTTTGACATTTTGACAATACAGGTGTAAGCAATGGGAAGACAATGCTCCTGAAGTACATAGGGAACTGGGTTTAAAGTGTTACAGGTTCAGGCTCAGCTCTTGAAATTCCAGTTCAGTTTTGGGATAGGAGTCTATCAACCGAAAGGCACGTTTCTTTCATTCCTTTGCCTGTCTGAAGTTAAAAAATAATAAAATGTTTCTGCCCATGTTTGCTATCAAAGAATTCTTTTTTGCAGTCCAGAAAACCAGATAGGAGAGGAAAACCAACATTCAATGAGTATCAGACATTTGGTCCTTTATATTCAGTACATACTTCATAAATGCTAATTTAATTTTCAAAACACTGGTAAAGAATTATTAAACCTAAGCTTGAACTCCTTCTTCTATATTCCATTATGGCACACAGTTCACCAATTTTCAGAGAAAGAAAATACAATAAAATGTACTTGGCAGTAAAACCATAATGTAAATAATCTTTGATTATGATCAGAAAGGTACTTTACTTGAGATTTTATTTTTCTAAAAAATAACTATCATAGCTTAATTTTATCTAATTACTTTTACATCCATTGTAGTTAAAAAATAAAACAGATGTAGATTAGGCTGACTCTATACTGATCCTCTGTCATATTGTAATATCAAATTATTCACTTAATTACCTTTTCTAATATAATGAGAGGGAAGAAAAAACAGTTGTTATTCGGGCCTTTTTGTTTTGTGGATTCTATATGGTATTGGGTATTATTTACTTCTTTGTATAGCCTGCTCTCAACCTTTGGGCCTGAGGACTTGAATCAAAACAAAATTATGGCTCTGGTTGGTGTGGCTCATTTGGTTGGGCACTGTCCCATGTACCAAAAAGTTGCGGTTCAGTTTCTGGTCAGGGCACATTCCCAGGTTGTGGGCTCAATCCTCTGTGTGGGGCATGCAAGAGGGGGGCATGCAGGAGGTAGCCTATTGAGAGTTAGCTCTAACATTGATGTTTCTTTCTCTCTCCTTTCCCTTTTCTCTAAAAATAAATAAATATTATTTTAAAAAACACAAAGTCATAGATCTTAATTTTCTAAACAAAAATTTTGTTTTTTTAATTTAACTATTGTGAGTTTAGATAATAGTTGACAACATAAATAGGTTCAAGGAGAACTGAGAAAAATATGTGCATTTCACCTGCCTAATAGTTAAAAAGGAATTGAGGAATTTGGAGTACATCCCTCATTTCTGAAAGCAATGTCATAGAAAATCACTCTTCCTCATATAATGTTACTTAGAGGGCATTAAGGAAAGGATTGCATTTTAATGCATTTCTTTTTTAAAAAAATATATTTTATTGATTTTTTTTTTTTTTTTAACAGATAGGAAGGGAGAGGGATAGAGAGTTAGAAACATCGATGCGAGAGAAACATCGATCAGCTGCCTCTTGCACACCCCCTACTGGGGATGTGCCCGCAACCAAAGTACATGCCCCTGACCAGAATCGAACCTGGCACCTTTCAGTCCACAGGCCAATGCTCTATCCACTGAGCCAAACAGGCCAGGGCCTTAATGCTTTTCTTACATTTATTTCCATCATTTCCCCCTCAAAACTCATTTTGCTTTTTAATAACTATCTAATCTCTGTTTTATTACCATTTTCTTTAAGTCTCTCGGGATATAAATTTTAGAATAGCATTTCCCAAAATGAGTTCTATGAAATCCTAAGGTCTGTGATATATGGTTCTACCAAATAAAGACTCTCTTTAGGGAATGCTAGGTTACAGAATATTACCAGGCTCTAACCAGTTTGGCTCAGTGGACAGAGCCGCCTGTGGACTGAAGGGTCCCAGGTTCAATTTCAGTCAAGGGCACATACCTTGGTTGCAGGCTCAATCCCCAGCCCTGGTTGGGGCACATGCAGGGGGCAACCAATTGATGTGTCTCTCTCATTATTGATGTTTCTATCTCTCCCTCTCCCTTCCTCTCTGAAATCAATAAAAATATTTTTTAAATAAAAGAATATTACACAGATTCAGTTTGGGTAATGGCCTAGTAGCTCATGTTAGACCAATACTTCTGCAGATGGAAACTAAATTCTTGAGAAAATGTAATTTTCAAAAAATATAAACAATAATTCTCAAAATATTGATAGCACTGGAGGATGATCAAAAGCAGGCAGATTCTGAATGTGAGCCAACTCTATGATAGTAATGGCACTGGATGACCTTCCCGTTTTTATAGCTTTTGGCCTTTTTGTAGAGCAGGCCCTGCAGAGAGCTATGCCAGGCAATATGGCTAAAATGCAAATAGAAACTCAGTAAGGTTGACTTGAAGAACTAGAAGACAATTCTGGATGACCACAGCAGCTGGAAAGGGAAGGCATTTCAGAAAGAAGAGAATCAGAAAAGGGGAGGCCCACATTCTATGTGAAACTCTGCTCAGGTCTTTGTCTGATATCTGAACCAAGCATGCATGGGACAGACGCCAAGTAGCCCTGCAAAGTCTGAAAGAAAGAAGCCGAGTCTTTAGCTGATGCCCTTCTCAGGGAACATAGAGTTTGCAGATTAAATTCAGCTGTGTTATCTTTCCGCTGAAACAAAAACTGAAAACTCTTTAAAGGAATAGAGTAGAATTGAGTGTTTCTATAATGTATCATTTGCAATATCCAGGGTGCAATCCAAAATTATTCCAAATATAAAGTAGGAAAGTGTGACTCCTATTTAAGAGAAACGATCATTAAACACAGACACCCCCTAGTTGACTCAGATAATGGTATTAGCAGACAAGAATTTTAAAACAGCCATTATAACTAATTCAATGATGTCAAAGAAAATATGCTCACAATGGCTATCTAAACTAATAAAAGCATAATATTGAAATTAACCGTCTCATAGCAGGTACCTATGCACTGGGTGCCTTCGGTAGATGTCCAAGTCTCAATTCACGTTTTCTATAAGAGAGTGTGGTCCTCTGATAAGCAGATACAAAAGCAGGATTAAAAGGCCAGAGACATTGCAGTCCATGCCTATACCCGTGTAAGGAAGCCAGAGTGAAAGAGAGGGAAGGAATGAAGGGAGGGAAGGAAGGAGGAAAGGAGGGAGGAAGGAGAGGAGGGAGGTTGGAAGGTTGGTTTGTGGAAGCATCCTAGATTGCTGAGGAGTCCAGAGTCAGCAGAGCAGTCCTGTGTGTCCCAGAAATAGGTCCTCTTTATACCTATACTCAGTCCCTTGCAGGGACTGAATCTGAGAGCAGTATCTAGGGTCACAAAAAGAAAAGAAAAGAAAAGAAAAGAAATTAACCATCTCTTTGGGATGGGTAAGCCACACCCACCAGCCAATCAGAGTGACTATATGCAAATTAGCCTAGCCAAGATAGCGGAGGCTGCAGCCCGGGAGAAGCCGCACACAGGGTTAGCGTAGCGCAGGATGGGAAGAGCAAGCAGGCCAGTGGCCGAAGCCGTGGGCAGGAAGAGCAGGGTGGGAAGAGGCTGCGTCCTGGAATCGATCATTGTGGGGCACACACACGGGCCTCCGGGGCTCCCCACGTGTGCCTCGGCCACCCAATTGCTTCCCAGGCGGATGGCCCCGAGGGTCAATGGGAGCTGTGAGGAGCCTGAAAACGGCTCTCAGCCCCTCTCCCAGGCTGGTCAGGCACTCCAGTAGGGACCTGAACCCTGAAGGGGCTGTGGCCAGCCTGAAAACTGCCCTCCGCCCCTCACCTAGGCTTACCACACCCCCATGGGGTGAGGGTCTCCACTGGGGAGCTTGGCCAGCCTGCAAACAGACATTGGTCCCTCACCCAGGCTGGCCAGGCACACCAGCAGGTGGACATCTCCAGCAGGGTCCCAGACTGTGAGAGGGCACAGGCCGAGCTGAGGCACCCCCCCCCCAGTGCACAAATTTTTGTGCACCAGGTCCCTAGTAAACATATAAAATCTCAGCAGAAAAATAGAAACTACTAAAAAATGGAAATTCTAGAACTGGAAAATACAATATCTTAAAATTATACAGATTTCTTTATAGTTTTTAAAAATGTTCATGTGCATTATGAATCTCTAAGGGAAATAAACTATAGGCATGTTTCCCAAATTTATTTAATTATACAACACTGAAGAACATCTCCATGGAACAGTTTGAGAAGATTCAAGTTAGGGTATCAGTGATTAGACCACAGACAAAAACTCTAGATCTGTGGTTTGAGTCTGGTACTAAGTCAGTATTCTGTAGGTCAGATATTCTGAGGTATGAGGAAGAGAACAAATATGTAGTAAGTACTTACTATGTGCCAGGCAGTATTATTGCATAAAGTCATTCTTATTATTTTTATTTAATATACAGTGTTTTATTAATAAGAAATCGGGGCTAAGAAAAATTAAATAACTTTTTTGTTGAAGATATCAGTAAGCGTAAATCAGCATTCAAACTCAGTTCTGCCAGACTTCAAAGCTTACACTCTTCATTCTATTATTCCTTTGTTACTCAAAATGTGGTGTTATACATTGATGGACACATGTTGTTTCCACATCTTGGCTATTATAAACAGTGCTGCAATGAACATTGGGGGTGCATATACCATCTCTAGTTAATGTTTTCCTTTTCTTGGGATGAATACCCAGCAGTGGAATTACTGGATCATATGGTAGCTCTATTTTTAATTTTTTGAGGAACCTCCATAGTGTTTTCCATCGTGGCTGCACCAAAATACATTTCCATGAGCATTGCACAGTGTTCCCTTTTCTCCATATCTTCGCCAACACAATTTTTTGTCTTTGATGATGGTCATTCTAACAGGTGTGAAGTGATAGCTCACTGCGGTTTTCATTTGCGTTTCCATCGTAATTAGAGACACTGAGCACTTTTTCATGAACCTGTTGACCATCTTTATGTCTTCCCTGGTGAAATGTCTATTAGATCCTCTGCCCACTTTTAATCAAATTGTGTTTTTTTTTTCTTTTGCTAAAGAGTTGTATGAGTTCTTTATATACTTTGAATAGTAAACTTTTGGAGACATGATCTGTAAAAATATTTTCCCATTCTGTAGGTTGCTTTTCATTTTGTTGGTTTTTGCTGTGCAGAAACTTTTTAGTTTGATGTAGTCCCACCTGTTGATTTTTGCTTTTGTTGCCAAATCCTGTAGAATTTTTATCACCAATACTGATGTCAAAGAAGCTTACCACCTGCTTTAAGAGTTTTATGGTTCATGTCTTATGTTCAAGTCTTTAATTCATTTTGAGTTAATTTTTGTGTATGGTGTGAGATAGCGGCCCAATTTCATTCTTTAACTGTCCAGTTTCCCTGCACCATCTATTGGGAAAACTGTCCTTTCCCCATTGTATATTTTTGGCTGTTTTGTCATAAACTAACTGATCATATACAGGGTGGGGCAAAAGTAAGCTTAAGTTGTTCTTTTGGAAAAAAATGCATGCAGGTTATGATGATTACAATAGCTTTATTAACTCTGGCTAGCACTTTCCAGTACAATGTTGAATAAGAGTGGTGAGAATGGGCACCCTTGTCTTTTTCCTGATCTTAGAGGAAAAGCTTTCAGTCTTTCTCCATTGACTATGATATTAGCTGTAGGCTTGTCATATCTAATAGATGTTATTATGTTGAGGTGCCTTCTTTCAATACCTAATTTAAGAGTCTTTATCGTGAATGGATGCTGATTTCTGTCAAATGTTTTTTCTACCTCTATTGAGATAATCATGATAATTTTCTCTTTAATTATATGAATGTGATGTATCACATATTGATTTGCATATGTTGAACCATCTTTGTATCCCAGAGAGAGTCCCACTTGGTCATTGTGAATGATTCCTTTTAATATGCTGCTGAATTTGGTTTGCTCATATTTTATTGTCAACTTTGCCTTTGTGTTCACAGGAATAGTGGCCTGCAGTTTTCTTATCTTATAATATCATTTTCTGTCTTGGGCAATGCTGGCCTTGTAAAATGAGTTTGGAAGCTTTCCCTCTGCTTTACTTTTTTGGAATAGTTTGCAAAGATAGGTATTAATTCTTCTTTAAACGTTTGGCAAAATTTACCTGTGAAGCCATCTGGTCCAGGGCTTTAGGAGGTTTTTTTTATTTAGAGTTTGATTTGTTAGAAAGTATTGGTCTTTTTTGCCTGATTCAGCATTGGGAGACTGTATTCTTCTAGGAATTTATCCATTGTTTCTATGTTGTCCAATTAATTGGCTATACTATAATTATCCATAGTATTTTCTTATAACCCCTTGTATTTCTGTAGTGTTAATTGTCTATTCCTTACATTTTGATTTTATTTATTTGGGCTCTCTCTCTTTTTTTTGATGAGTCTGGCTAAAAGTTTATCAATTTTGTTTATTTTTTAAAAGAACCAGCTCTTGGTTTCATTGATCCTTTCTATTTTTCTTAGACTCTACCTTTTATTTCCACTCTGATCTTTATTTCCTTCCTTCTACATTTAAAGTAATTACTGATAGATATGTAGTTATTTCCATTTATTGTTTTCCGATCATTTTTATATTACTCTTTCCCTTTCTTATGCTCTTGTTCTCTTTTCTGGTATGCTGATGACTTTCTGTAGAGTTGTGTTTGGATTCCTTTCTCTGTTTCTTGTATGCCTTTTGTAGGTTTCTTGTTTGTGGTTACCATGTGCTCCCTATACACAAAACTATGTTTGTAGCAGTCTATGTTAAGTTGATGGTTGTTTCAGTTCCAACACTTCCTAAAACCATTACAATTTTTACTCACCCCTCAACACTTATCTTTTGTTATTTTTTAATGATTTTGTATGTGTGTGTATGTGTGTGTATACTGGACTGTTGTGATTACACATGATCTTCCTACTTTTGCCTTTATCTTTTGTATTAGCTTTATAGTTGATTGATTCAGTTTTTACTAAATTATTACCTTTGTTAGTGAGAATTTTTTCTTTTCCAGTATTTTCTGATTCATATTATTTTATCATTTCTTTTCTTTTTTCTTTTTTATCTTTATTGTCCAGATTATTACAGTTGTTCCTCTTTTTCCCCCATAGCTCCCCTCCTTCCAGTTCCCACCCCCCGCTGTCCTCATCCATATGTGTATGATTATTGTCCATTCTCTTCCTGCACCCCCAAACACCCTTTACCCCCGAAAATTGTCAGTCCACTCCCTTTCTATGCCTCTGATTCTATTCTATTCAGCAGTTTATTCTGTTCATCAGATCTTTTATTCACTTGATTTTTAGATTCACTTGTTGATAGATATGTATTTGTTGTTCATAATTTTTATCTTTACTTTTTCTTCATCTTCTTCTCAAAGGATACCTTTCAGCATTTCATATAATACTGGTTGGATAGTGATTAACTCCTTTAGCTTTTTTTTTGTCTGTGAAGCTCTTTATCTGACCTTCAATTCTGAATGATAGCTTTGCTGGGTAAAGTAATTTTGGCTGTAGGTTCTTGCTGTTCATCACTTTGAATATTTCTTGCCACTCCCTTCTGGCCTGCAAAGTTTCTGTTGAGAAATCAGCTGACAGTCATATGGGTCTCCCCTTGTAGGTAACTAACTGCTTTTCTCTTGCTGCTTTTAAGATTCTCTCCTTGTCTTTTGCTCTTGGTATTTTGATTATGATGTGTCTTGGTGTGGTCCTTCTTGGGTTTCTTTTGTTTGGGATTCTCTGCGCTTCCAGGACTTGGAAGTCTATTTCTTTCATCAGGTGGGGGAAGTTTTCTGTCATTATTTCTTCAAATAGGTTTTCAATATCTTTCTCTTTCTCTTCTTCTGGCACCCCTATAATTCTGATGTTGGTACGCTTGAAGTTGTCCCAGAGACTCCTTAATTATCTTCATATTTTTTTATTCTTTTTTCTTTTGACTTTTCTGGTTGGGTGGGTTTTTCTTCTTCATATTTCATATCTTTGACTTGATTCTTATGATCCTCTCATCTGCTGTTGGATCTCTGTATATTATTCTTTATTTCATTCAGTGTATGCTTAATTTCTAGCTGGTGCTCTTTCATATGCTCGAGGGTCTCACTAAATTTATCAGCAGTCTCTAGAATATTCTTGAAAAGTCTTATAACTGTGGTTTTGAACACTATATCCAGTCGTTTGTGTTCCTCCATTTCTGTCATTTGTGACCTGCTTCTTAGTCTTCGCATTTTGGCTTTCTGTGTATAGAGCCCAGTGACTCAGCCTCCCCAATCACCCGGGGTGGACACTCTTGCTGTACGCCTTTGAAGGCTGGGTGCACAATCTTGTAGTTATCACTGGGAGGTATCACTGGGAGGAAATGACCTGCAGGCCTTTATCCTCGTTGTTTGGGGTTTGGATCTTTTGTAGTTCTGTCCCAGTGCAAACCCTTAGGTTATGCTGAAGGCAGGCAGGCGCACAGCTTGGGCGGGGTTGTAGGTGGGGTGGGGCAGGGGTCTCAGAATCACCGGGGTGGAGCAACCCATAATGGCTGCCCCTCCGCTGATGCCACAGTTTCTCCTGGTTTTGGTGTCTCCAAGCCCTGGGGTCTGCACGCCTCTGAGACCTGGAATCTCCATGTCAGTGTCGCTGCCAACAGTGCTGCTAGAATGCCACTGGTCTTCCACCCCGTTGCCCTACAGTCTGCATCGCATTCAGTGCGGCCCCAGAGTTTATAATCTCCTTCCAAGCCGCGGACCCGAGTGCAGCCACCGCCACCCTTTCGCCCATGCCGCTGCGCCACCGTGCCGCTGCCTCCGTTCAGCGCATCCGTACCTCTCAGTTTTGGCGCCGGGAGCTTCTATTCAGTCTCAAAGCACTCCTTCTCTTGCCTTCTAGTTGTAAAGTTTCCCCTCCCTTGGTTCTGGAGGATGGCCATTTATCTGTATAGTTGTATTTTTATAATGTAGTTGTGGAGGCTGCGCATTTAGGTATATACTTCATGTCACCATCTTGGTTCTCCCATCATTTCTTTTCTACTTAAAGAAGTCCCTTTATCACTTCTTATAATACTGGTAGAATACTTCTTAACTCAGTGGTTTTTTGTTGTTGTTTTTTTTCTCTCCTGGGAAACTATCTCTCCTTTGATTCTAAATGACAGCCTTGCTTAGATGAACCTGGTTTAATTTTTTACTTTTCATCATTTTGAATATTTCGTGTCACTCCCTTCTGGTTGCAAAGTTTCTTTTGAATAAGCATATCACAGTCTTGTGGGGGCTCCCTTGTAGGTAACTAACTGCTTTTCTCTTGCTGCCTTTAAGATTCTCTCTTTGTCTTTAACCTTTGGCATTTTAATTATCGTGTGTCTTGGTGGGAGCCTCATGAATTCATCTTGTTTGGAACTCTTTGTGCATCTTGGTGAAGTAAACAGGAACAGTGAAATTCATCATATGAGACAATGGATGAATGGCGATGCTCAAGTCACATAACTTTTTAAAAACTAGCAGACAGGCTCACTGTGATATTAAGAGATGGTGTCTTTAATCAGAGACAAACATAAATAGGATGTAGGGAGAAACACCCTAGTTTAAGAACCAGCTAGGGCTAGGTTTATATCCTGAGCTTCAGTTTCTTCATCTCTGAAGCGGTGGTAAAGATTGTTGTAAGGATTAAATTAGATGAAATGTTAGTGACTTGCAGAGTTGGAAATCAGGCTTTCACTCATCACCACAATCAGGGTGTCTGTCTTCTTTCCTGCCCGCATCCACATTTAAGGGATTAGTGAGGTCTCTAAGAGCATGAGTTTTGACGTTAGTTGGATTCCAGCTAGGAACCCTGGCTTTGCTACTTAAAAATCTGTGACCTCAGGCAAGTTATTCAATGCCCTTGAGACTTATTAGAGATAAGGAAAACGACTACATAGATTAATGGGCAGATATAAATCACACGGTTTATATTTAGCTCCTACCACAGCAACTGGTAGGAGATATGCAATGCAAACTGTTTTGCTACCACATGTCCCCATGTGTTTCTTAACTATGGATGACCTCACATGCCACGGGTAAATGGGGAATTGGTAGGACATGGAAGCCCTATCGGTTTCTACACAATATTTTTCCCAGCATGTTAGTATTTTGAAGCAACCAGAGGCAAGCTTTCTCACAGCAATTACCTCTTTCAAAAAGAGGAAACCTTAGCATAATCTGAAGGCCTGAAGGAAAAGCTGGGAATACACAGAGCTTCCTTCTTTAGCCACAGAAAGTGATGAACTTAGTGACTTTTAATCACCGTGTTACCCTCATGTCCAGTTTTTTGCAGATGAAGCAGCTGCAAAGACATTTCCCATTAAAACTAGAATGATGGGATAGTGAAGAACACTACTCCTTAAATGGGATGTTTAATTTTGATGAAAAAGGTCGTTAGAATGAATGTCCCCCAGGACTTTTATATCAAAAAGAAGCCCCAGAGCCAGAGGGTTCAAGGTTGGGATACAGCACGCACATGTTTGTGTATCGTAAGATTTAGGGGGGCGGATATTTTAGTTTTGACATTGTTTTTGCTAGGGCCCTGGTTACAGAGTTGTATAGGTTTTGAATGATCTGCCCCAACCCTATTTTCTTCCCCCAACAGCCAGCTATTTTCAGCGGGCTATTTTGTAGACCGTAAAAGTATTTCAGGAACACATAGATGGTGTTACAGCAGAGAATCCATATACATCCCTTCTCCCTCACTTTCTCACATAAGGAAATAATCTAAGCAATATAAAAGTGTAAAAACGATGGCTTACTTTCATTATGTACTCTTTGCAGATGAGTTAGCATTCATTTAATTCTCAATCCTGTGAACAAGGGGCTGCTATTATACCCATTTTATAAAAGTAGATACTGAGGCTTTTAAGTCACATGAGTCAAGTGAGATTAGTAAGTTGCCCAAGGTCCCACAGCTAGAAAGTGCTAGAGTGAGAATTTAAAAAAAATCTGTGCTTTTTCTATGCATTTAAATACATATCATATTGTTTTATTTTGTTGAGGGGTTTTAAAAATGTAAATGGCATTAAGCTTAAATGCTTTCTTTAATTTACAGGCAGTGCCTTATTAGAAAGCCTAAGTAAAGGAAAGCTGTTAGTAATTCACATCTATTTACATTTCACAGGACTCATGTTTCATTCCAAGAAATCAAGCTCATCAATTATTTGCATTTTGTTACAGGTTAATTACACAAATAATTAGCCTTGAGACTAGACGTGAACATGAAAGTATAATGAATAGTTTTGCTAATTGCTCTTTTCTGTTGTGGACAGTCCCTGATCTGAAGTATTAACAGCTCCCTTATTCTGCCTGCTAAATTTTCCTATCTTTCACTTCGTGGAAAAGTCCAAATCAGGGGTGACAATTAGATTTCCTCTGCCATGCCAACCTTAACCCATTGATTCTGGCTATTGGGAGCACTGTGTTGAGAAGCCTAGAGGAGGGGAGGTGTTGGGGGAGGGAGGGGCGGGAAGCTGCCATCTGGGCCCCAGAGGAATCACATTGTGATTGATGAGTGTGTTTGCCACAGGTAAGAATGTGGGTTGGCAACAAGTGAGCCAGACACTTGCCATCTCTGGCCTGAGGACTGAGAAACTTCAATCTTGGAGGTCACAGCATCACACTTTCTGCTCCCTTGAGCAATCCTACAAATATGCTGTGTTCTGGGGCAGCAGAATCAGGCATGGATTCTGTCTCCTAATAAGAAAGGCATAAACAGCCATACACAAATTAGAAAGTGCTAAATGCCCTTCCTGGGCTGGTGTGGCTCAGGGGTTGAGGGTTGACCTATAAACCAGGAGGTCACAGTTCGATTCTGGTCAGGGCACATGCCCAGGTTATGGGCTTGATCCCCAGTAGGGGCGTGCAGGAGGCAGCCAATCAATGCTTTTCTCTCATCATTGATGTTTCTATCTCTCTGCTTCTCCCTTCCTCTTTGAAATTAATGAAAAATTTAATATTAATATTTTAAATAAATAAAAAGTACTAAGTGCCCTAAAAATAACAGATAGTGTGACATAAGGGATCAAAAGAGAGAAGGATTTTTTTATAGTAACAGGATGGTTGAGGCAGAAATGGATTAAGTGACCCTTTTAAGTGAGCCTTAAAGGACAGACAGGCATGAATGGTGCAGTGAGGAAGGCTCAGAATTTTTGCCATTTGGGGGCAGATAATGAATCACCTGTTTCACAAGAAAGAAGGAAATGCGAAACAGGCACGTACAAGAGAGAGTTCAGTGTGGCTGGAATGTAGGGAAATGAAGGAAGGTGAAGTTGGGAAACAAGGGCAGGCCAGGTTGTAAAGGGCCTGGGAATGTTCCAGAACATTGTCTCTCAAGGTGTGTCCACAGGAAGTTCATAGTTTTTACGTAACAAAAGGATCCTGTTGTCAACTGTGTTGGAGAGACGTTGAATGAAAAACAAATGGATTTCTATAGCACAGGAGTTGTCAGAGCTTTTCAAATGCAAATATACACTGTGAATTTCCAGGAGGGACGTCCCCAAACTTTGTGATCACAGACATGTTTTCCTTGGCCCAAGAGATTAGCACTGCCTGTGGGAGCTTTATGAGAGTAATGGCCGTGCAGAGGTGTGATACCCACGGAGGACACAGTCAGAATCCCTTAACGGACGAGCCAGCTGACCTTCCAGGAACCTGCACTAGTGCCGTAGGAACAGGGGAAAAATTATTTGCCCCAAATTAGATATCAACCTCTTTCCCTCCGTTTTTCCTCTGCTTCATTGTGATAGAATCTGACGTAAGCGGCTGACGCTGGGCCCCCTTTTCAGCCAGGCTCCATTCCTGCAGCTCCCACCCTGGTAAAACCTTGCTTTGTTTCAGGGTTCCAATGGTGCCCTGTTTTGAATCTCCCATCTGTCATCCTTCATCCCAAACGAGTTGCCTGCCCTGCCCTCGGCGGCCTGATGCCCCTTGACCTCCTACACTCTTTCTTTGCCACTGCTCTGACCTCTACATACTTTGAGTGCTGCCGGGCCTCCTGGTAAACCTCAGGATGTCCTGTCTCCAGCTGCTCACAGCTCTGGGGTGACTGTGGCTCCAGCTCAGGCCACTTGTTCCAAAACAAGGCACCTGTGCTCAACGTTCTGGGGATCTCACGCATGCCCAGTGAATACCTGCCATCTTTCCCAGCAGTGGTGGCTTCCAGGTGAGATTCCATAATTCTGCTCGGAGGGAACAGTCAAAACTAGAAATCCAGATGCCGCCACAACGAACTAGCTGTTGTGACCACAAAAAGGACTTGGGAATCATGGCAAGAGTGCGCAGCCAAGACTCAGGGCCCCAACGGCCTAACAGTGAAATTGTTCGGAAGAATAAGAACAAAAGTACAAAAACATTACCTTAACCTTTGTAAGGCATGTGCAGTTCTGGCTGATGCATCACAAGAAAGTTCACCGGCATTTCGCATGACCGAGAGCCTGGAGGGACTTTGTTTGAGGCCAGGGTGGAGGCTGACGACGATGCATGCTCCAGTCTAGAGAATGGTAAAAGGTATGGATGATGTAAATACAGACCAAAGAAAGTTCATAGTTTTTACGTAACAAAAGGATCCTGTTGTCAACTGTGTTGGAGAGACATTGAATGAAAAACGAATGGATTTCTATATCCATTCGTTTTTCATTCAATAGCGGTTAGAACTAGGCAGTATTCTGAGATATCCTCAACATTTCAAGCCAGTGGAAAACTGGTTACTAAATGTATGCACGCATCACCTCCTCCCACAAAGAGGTAGCAGTCGCTGAAAATGGAAATAGCTTCAGAACTGCTTACGTAAGGTCAGGGCCGCTGGAACTATCCCAGGTTACAGAGGGAAGCCTGAGTTTTACAGAGGAAATGATAGGGAGGCCAATGCCAGCTTCCTAACACCCCGCCGCCGCTTCACTCTCAGTGTCAGTGGAAAAGATCGTGGGTTAAGACCATGTGTGCCACTTTAAAAACAAGAAGTGAGATGGCCTGTACAGCCATCAGGCTAAGCACTTTTCCACACATCATTTCTAATCCTGACAACAATACCATCAGAGATGATAATGATCCCCATTTCATCGATGAGAAACCTCTCAGGTTAAATAACTACTCAAGGTCACACAGCCAGTAAAAGGGAGGAGCTGGGCCTTGAAGCCCAGGCATCCTCTGGCCTTCATGCCTACACACAGCCTCTGACTACCAGCCCCAACTCCAAAAATGGTGCTTGTGTCCTGTGCTCTTGCTAAATGACCTCAGTCATTATAGGTGCGGTGCACTGGTTCCTATTTTCCTCAAAAGTACAAAGTACCTAGTGGGTCCTGGGGCTGAGACAAGAAGGGGAATGGGAGGGCGTAATCAAGACAGGCATTTTGCGTATTTGCCTCATCTTTCTCACAACACCCACTTTCATTTCCATTTTGGACTTGTGAAGACGGAGTCTCTGGGGGATTATGTAGAACAGCAGTCGCCAGCCTCTCAGAACTCTCGCCACTGGTAGTCCACAGACCACCAACTGGCCACCAGGGATGTAGAATACCTAAGAGCCCAGAGCGCGTAGGCCAGAGACTCAGTATATGAAACCAAATCTGTGTGGTGCCAAAGCCACCTCCCTGAAGCCCCGGGGACAGGCAGCCCTCTCTGCCCTCCTCCCTCCGAGGAAGGCAACCTCAGGGGCTACCTCCATCGCCACAGGCTCCAGGGGGCTCTCTGCTCTACACTTTTGCTAAGTCAACCGCTGGCAGGAGCGAGGAGTCCCGTGCCATGCGCCATCCGGAATTCCAGTTGGGACTGTGTCTGTTGAATGATTTAGATGAGTGCCACCTTTTACCTTGTCAGCTACAGTGCTGGGTTTTTAACAAGACAGATGGATATTCTGGTTCCTCTTACTCAGGGCTTTTCAACCTCAAAACATATTGACATTGTGAGTAGGAGACTTCGTTGTTGCTGGGGGCTGTCGTTTGTATTGGAGGATGTTTAGCAATCTCCTGGCTTTTCTACCCACTAAATATCAGCAACAACCCCCTCCTCCACCAGTTGTGACACCCAAAATTGTTCGAAGACCTTGCCAAGAGTGGGGGCGGGGAGGGGGGCAAAGTCACTTACTGGGTTGAAACCACTGCTGTAACTCAAGGGGGCTCCACAGTCTCCAAAAACCCAACAAACATACTCTTACCTCCCCCCTCCCCCACCCATCCTTGCCTCCAGGAATATAAGCCAAGGAGAGATGATGGTCCAGTGACACCTGTGGGTGGAGTCTGGCTTCCTGGTTTGGGGGAGGGAACGCGGCACAGATTGCTGGCCCTGTACTTACTTGATGCCCCCACGAGACGCGAAAAATGTAGAGCTTTCAATGTGCAGATGGCTCGCGCTGCTTAATTACCAGCCGAAAGCACGCTAACATTTCCCTCCCTCTCCCTGCCTGCAACAGCCCACCAGGAGCAGTGGAGACATTAACAACGGGGAGCGGGTGCCCTTTCCTGCATCCTTATCACACACTAATTATTTTATTCTAAAGAGACAAAGTAGAGAGAATGTAACATATGATTCTGACGACACTTTTTAAAAAAAAAAAACTGTCTGCTTTTCCTAGTGACTAGAGCATAGGAGCCGGTTGCTAGGCAACTGGGAAACTGCAGACTCGTGTACTGGCCATGCTGGTTTCGGAAATGAGCCATAAAAGGAATTCCCCAATGAGAAGGGATCCCATACCATTGCCTGGTTGCCATGGACACCATACATAAGTGATGGATCAGGGGTTACAGGCCCTGCTTAAGAAAAAATATGTCACCCCCGCTTAAAACTTGAATGGCGTGAGAAAGGTAAGGAAGTCTTCTTGCCTTGCATTAGCCATCGGCATGTCCCAGCCCCTTCCCCACGTGCTCCCTCTGAAAAAGAGGTTGGAATCTAAGTGGCTGAGACTTTCCGTCCAATTTCAGCTCTGCTTTTATTTAATATGTTCCGGTCTTTGCTCGAGTTGTAAGGAAGTCTGCAATCTAGAAAGCAAATTTTTTAAGCAAGAAAAGATGCCTCGGTGGCAGACAGGCTGTCTGTCTATCATCCACCCGATTGGGGGCCGTACAGCGCCAAGATCAGGCGCAAGGGCAACGCCCTATGTTCACACGTTCTATTGGAATTTTGCAAAACAAGAGAGATTAGCAGAGAGAAAGACAATAGCCGCGGCTTCAAAATGAAACTGGCATGTCACGCAGAGCAAGGCACACAATAGGCCGCAGCAATTCTGTCAGAAATTAGAAACAGACTTCAGATAATAGGAATGAAAAATGTGAGGCAAATATAAAGATGTAGAGCTCAAAATGCAGAGATGTGCAGGTTTCAGCTGGGCTCCCTGTGCTGAGCAGAAGCACGGATGAGCCTGGTTGTAACGTCACAGACGACATCCTCACGGACAGGAGATGTGGGACACTGGACGGTAACCCCCAAGGCTCACAGGTGAGGAGGCTGAGACCCACAGAAGGGTAAACAAACATCTCTGAATGGTGGTCCGCACAAAACAGCTCTGCCTTCGCAATATCACTGCACAAAAAAATGACCCCCAAGTATAGTCGCTTACGACAAAGAATAGTGATCATCTCAGTTTCTGTGGATCAGGAATCCAACAGTATCTTACTTGATACTTCGGGCTGGAGGCCTCTCCCAGGCTGCGGTCAAGTTGTCAGAGGGGCTGCAGGCATCTCAGGGCTCAGCTGGGGGAGGATCACTCACATGGCTGTTGGCTGAAGACCAGTTTCTTGCTATGTGGGCCTCTAAAGAAGCTGTTTACGACCTGGCAGCTGGCTTCCCGTAGCCAAAGAGCAGCCTAGATGGAAGCTGCAGTCTTTTTTAACTTAAGCTCAGAAGTGCTAGCCCATCATTTTCATCATAGTCATTAGAACCTAGTGACTAGGTCCAGGCCATACTGAAGCGAAGGGGAATCCTCAGGGGATGGAGAGCGGGCGGTGGGGACCCTCGGTGGCCATCTCATTGCTGCCTGCCACAATGAGTAAGTACTCATCCTGGAGTGGAGCTATGAATGGGAGAGATGGGGGTGGGGATTGAGTTCCTAATTGGGCATGGAACATGGGGTGGGGAGAGCAAGTCTAGGAAGGGGCAGCGAGGGGGCGTGAAAATAGTGGAGGATGGGTGAATGTGAGGAGAGAAAAGAAGGAACCAGGGAGGTGGGATGAAGAGCACAAATTATAAGAAAATGGGACAGGGGAGGAATCAGAAGCATAAAGGTATAAAGACCAGGGAGTGGGGAACAGAAGCAGAAAGTAAAGAGAACTGGGAAGCAGACAGTGCATGAGAACAGGAGGAAAAAATCATTAGAGGTGAGTTTGGGGGAAAGTGATGGTGGGAAAACTCTACAGAAAAGGTGGAGCAACGGGGAGGAGAAGTGGGGCTGGGGCAGAAGGTAGTAACTGGGCAAAATAATGACAATGATTTATTGAGTACTAAGAGTACAACTTGCATGAGCTCATTCGGTCTTCATGCGGCCAACACAGCACAAGCTGTTATTTCCAGCATTATCCAAGTTGGGGAAATTGAATCTCAGAAGCATTAGGTACCTGCTCGAGTCTGTGAGTCAGGAAGTGGCCACAGATGCAGGGCATCTTCTTCCAGGCAACTGGCCCCAACCCTCACGGTCGTCTTGGTCAAGGAAGGACTGAGAGTTTGAGGCATTTACTCCCTTAATCATACTGTACATGGATGTCGGCTTCCCTCTCCTCTGTCTCCCCGAAAGCCCCATGACCCAGCACAGATTTGCAAGGCTGGATTTCTTGCTGGTAGCAGTAGGCTCATCAGAACATAAGCTCTGGGGTGAGTGCCTCAGTTTACCCTATGGGCCCACATAAAAGAAAACTCTTCTGCTAGGCTGTGTAGTTGCTTGTCCACGTCTGCATTGTCAAGAGGTATGATGAGGGCACTTGTTCCTCAAATTCCCACAATGCCTTGCACTATCTTCAGCAGGTATTCACAGAACTTTGTGGAACTGAACATTTACTTCTACTGAATCCAATGAGAAACCCTGCTGCTTTCACTTACTAGCTTCCCAGTGAAGTGGGAAACGCCTGGCTCCCTCCCCTCAGCCCAGCTCTTCACCAGCTGTTTGATTCTGGGCAAATGACTTAACCACACTGGAATGCAGTGTCCTTATCAGTATTTTAGGTCTTTAAAGTTTTTTCTAGCTCTGAAACACCAATTACACATCAGAGACTAGAATTAGGAATCCCAGTAGAAACAGATCTGATACCGATACTGGCTGCCACTTAGGCGGACTTGACATAGAACTGTTCTGAATTCTATTTTGCCAAAATGTCAGTCCATCAATATGCCTCTCAAAGGAAGTTCAGCTCCACTCTTCTATGGCATCTGTGTGCAGTAGAGACTCCATGAGCTTAATTCTCCTCCTCACCAAGGTCCCTCTGTGATAGTGTGTTCGGAACGTAGAGATTCATCAACCCTCATAGCAATAGAACAACCAGGCAGGATCAGCTCAGCTGCCAGAGTGCCATTCGGGATAAAGAGAGCAGCAGGACGCACCAGCGAGCAACCAGAGGTTCCAGATCTCCATGAGGTGTCCTGGGAATAAGGGTCCTTGGGTTTCATCACACTTTTCCGTTGCCAGTGTTTGGAGCTGGTGCCAAGGACTAAGGGACAACCTCTGTTTGGCCCCTGCTCACTAGGGTAAGTTGCAGATGGTCTGCCTGCTACACTGTTGTCCGTGAGGTATCCAGGATCTGCAGCCAGTTTTGAAAGCACCGAAGGGGAAAGTATACGGTAATCATAGAATACCACTGGCAGTGGATTAAAGGTCATCTTGAGAATAATGGTTGATACAGGGTGGGGCAAAAGTAGGTTTACAGTTGTTTGTATGGAAAAAAATAATAAATAATAATACAAGAACAAACTCTGTATTTTGCATACTCACAACTGTAAGTCTACTTTTGCCCTGCCCTATAGGTTTGCTGCTGTATCCTGCATCTTCTTAAAGTGATGGATGGGAGCATTTTGAAAAGGCTTGATAGGAATCTGTTGGTTGTGTCCACTGGTTCCATTTCCTAGTATTTCTATATAAAGAAAATATTTTGAGGCAAAGACTTCACTTTCCTAATAATAAGTCTCTAAAAGCCTTTTTGATTTGCAGAAAATGCGTATAGAAGGCACTTACCAATAAAGAATCATTATTTTAGTGACTTTTGGGAGCAGCGGAGAGTCTACCTCCTTCCACATACTCCGAGAAGCATAATCGATGTGTTGGTGTCCTGCCCGTGGCCATTTACATTTCAGCCACTTACATTTGGCTTCCAACCACCAGCACTCATAGGCTAAGAGCCTTCTTGGATTTCATCGCCCCTGATGGGAAATTAACACCCACACCCTCCCTGGAAACAGCCTCTATCAATAACTGAGGAAACCGGCATAAAATATCCCAGCCCCCTCACCCTCAGGTGCTATGGATCCAAGGTGTGTCTCATACACAGTCTCCCAGAGGTCCCAGCAGAATTGAGCCCCACTTACCTACCTACTGCTGTAACCTACCCTAAGACATATCCTTTATTGACCTGTCTTCCTTGTGTCACCTCCCACTCCCTCCTGGTACTTGCTGGCATGACCTCCTAATAAACCATTTGCCCTTAACCCCTTCCAGGGCTGCTTCTAGAGGACCCCAAACTTCTGCTCGGGAAAGGAACAGAGAAAAATGATTATTATTTTTCCAAAATGATTTCTGTAAGCAATGTGCTCCCATGGTGCGCTTGAGAGTTTATTGACAGCTCATTACCTTCCTTTAGAGAAATGTTATGGGGCAGTTTAGGCAAGAAGTGCTGCCGCTAACTGAAGACCAGCCAGCAATGAAGGTGAAGCCTCTCCGACATGCTCGTAGAGTTTGCTAGAAATATTGACTCAACATACAAAACTTCTATTTACTCACCATTTTCCTCTGTGAGGAGAACTACAGCATCCATTGCGTCTCATGACCATGGAATCCTCCAGAAAAACATGCTGGCTGGGAACAAGGGTCTTTTCAGAGGAGACAATGCCGGAGCTGGGCAGTGCCCATACTGGATCATCTGGTTTGCCTCCAGCAACATCTGGTCCAGAGGCTGTCCAGCGGAGGAATAGGGAAAGGGAGAGCAGAAACATCATAACTTGAAGGGTCGCTGAATAGGAAGCAGCTTACAGCATGTGGGCTCAATTTTCCTCAAAAAGCTCATAATATAACTGTCAAAAAAATGGCACTATAAACCCAAATTAAGATAATTATGTTTAGTCCCAAATTCAACACAATGAAAGTTATTTGCTCTCAAGTCCTAGCAACCACCTCACATGGAGGAGAAAATACCTAAAAAACAAAATGCAAGCTCACAAAGCAGTCATAAAACCAGCACACAACGATTCATTCCAAGTCTATTTTGAAAAGCCTTTGATAACACCAGTAACTCCCTGTAAAGTTTCTGTTCTTTTGCCACAATTCTCTTCTGGAGATAGGCCATTCCTTTTAGGGAGATAAAGTCTATTTTTAAAAAATATATACTTTATTGGCTTTTTACAGAGAGAAAGGGAGAGGGATAGAGAGTTAGAAACATCGATGAGAGAGAAGCATCGATTAGCTGCCTCCTGCACACCCCATACCGGGGATGTGCCCGCACCCAAGGCACATGCCCTTGACCGGAATCGAACCTAGGACCCCTCAGTCCGCAAGCTGACGCTCTGTCCACTGAGCCAAACCGGGTAGGGCGATAAAGTCTATTTTATTCCTAATTTTAAAGGTTTGTCATTCTTAAAAATAAGAATAAAAGAAATAAATTCCTGATCACCTATATCCAGCTAAATCCACCAAATAGGCAGGACTTAGTGGCAATGTCAATGCGAATCTTTCTTATTTTGCACACAACAAAATTCATTTAATGGTCTTAACAAGGAGTTTAAATGTAGCCACAGAGCCTTGTCCACAAGATGCTGGGACATTCCAATAAGAAGTAGAAAATTAAGCCAATTGTCTACCCATTTCAAAATATTCCCATGCTTCAAAGCATGCAGGCTGGCCGGGACCCTTTTATGTCCTGGGTGACATCATGGAGGCTGAGAGTTCCTTTGGGTACGGACAACAGAGGAAGGAAGAGGAAGTGGCTTAAGACAACTTTGATTGCAAGAACAAATCTACTTAAACATGCTCAGAGGGTTGTGAGATTTCACTGACTCCAAGGAAATGGAGTTATCGGGCCTCTGGAAGCGTGGGAACCAGCCGCAGCTGCTGTGGGGGACTGAGGTGGTAGAAAAAGGGCAGGCAAGGCCGTGTGCAGGGACAGTTGCACCTAGAAGGAAGCAGGTGTATGGGCAATCAGTTTCTTTAAAATAGAAAGACAAAAAAGAAAATAGGAGTAGAAGGTGGCGAAAGGGGTAAAATAAGAGGAACCAACGAGAAAAGGAAGATATGCATAAGCTCAGGCGTGAGGAAATGTCAATAAATGCTTCAGCCAGTAGTCAGCAGCTCACTGGCAGTCAAGACTGGCTATCCCTAATGCAGAACCAGCCTGCATAATGCTGAGAAATTGTGAGTACAAAACCTTCCTAATTTACCCAAATTGGTCATTGTTATTTACAGGGTTTGCATTCTGATTTTTTGTGCACTGTTTTCAAAGAGATAAAGTTGTGTTAATTGAAAGGATGTATATGACCTTGATGAAATCCCTGTACTTTTTGTACTTAACTTTTAAAGTTTTAATAAGTTGGATTAAATGTGTGATAAAAAGACTGGTTTTCTAGTCAAGGTGGCAGAGTAGGTAAAGGCTGTGCTTGCCTCCTCCCACAACCATGTTAAAATTACCACTAAATTATAGAGCAACCATCATGGAGAACCAAAAGGTACCATCAGACAAATGAAAATGAAAACATAACCACCCAAAATCTATGGGACGCAGCCAAAGAGGGAAATTTATAGCAATGTAGGCCTACCTCAAGAAACAAGAAAAAGTTCAAATAAGCAATTTAACTTTATACCAAAAGGAGCTAGGAAAAGAACAAATGAAACCCAAAGTGAGCAGCAGAAAGGAAATAATAAAGGTTGGAGTAGAAATAAAACAGTTTCAAAAAATAATTGAAAACGTTATTGAAACCAAAAGCTGGTTCTTTGAAAAAATAAGCAAAATTTATAAACCTTTAGCCAGACATATCAAAAAAAAAAAAAAAAAAGGGAGGGAGGGAGGGAGGGAAAGGGGGGGAGAGAGAGAGAGAGAGAGAGAGAGAGAGAGAGAGAGAGAGAGAGAAGGCCCACATAAATAAAATCAGAAGTGAAAGAGGGGAAATGACAATCAATACCACAAAAATATAAAGGATTATAAGAAAATACTATGAACAATTATATGCCACACTGATTCGAAAAGATATGTATATCCCATGTTCATTGCAGCATTAAAAACACTAGCTAAGATATGGAAGCGACTAAGTGCCCATTGATAGACAAATGGATGAAGAAGAAGTGATACATAATGAGATCTTGCTTTTTTTGCAACAACATGGATGAACCTACAGGGTATTATGTTAAGTGAAATAAGTCAGATAGAGAAAGACAAATACCATGTATATGATTTCACTTATATGTGGAATCTAAAAAAATAAATGAATTTACAACACAGAAAACAAATTGATGTTTTCAGATGGGAGGAGGTCTGGGGTTGGGTAAAAAAGGTGAAGGGATTAAGAAGTACAAATTGGCAGTCATTAAAAACAGCCAAGGAGATGCAAAGTACAGCATAGGGAATATAGTCAATAATATTGTAATAACTATGATGCCAGGTAGGTTCTATAATCATTGGGGGGGAATCACTCTGGTTATATAAATGGCTAAGCATTTATATAAGGTGTAAATGTACACCTGAAACCACTATAATATAATATAGAATGTCAACTGTAATTGAAAAAAAATGGAAAAAATGTATATAAAAATGATCCATAATTGTATTTTGGGCACTCCGATGTGGATTTTAATTTGCCCCATTAGGGTTAATTTTATATATAGTAGCCATTCTTTTTTCTTTTTCTTTTTTTACAGAGAGAAAAGGAGAGACAGAGAGAAACACCGACATGAGAGGAGAGAAATACCAATTGGCTGCATCCCACAAATATCCCAACCGGGGACCGAACCCCACGACCTGGGCCTGTATCCTGACAGAGAATCAAACTGGCGACCCTTTGTTGCACAGGATGACGATCAACCAATTGAGTCACACCAGCCAGGGCACGTGGTGGCCATTCCTTGTCCCAAGATTTATTACCTAAACTTTAATAAATCAGTGTTTAAATTTCACTTCAGTTTCTGTCAGAATTTTTTCCTGAATTCATATGAAATTAAATAGATACTTACATAGATACAGAGTTGAATAAGACATAGCCCAGTCCTTATGGATCTTGTATTTGACAGGAGAGAAAGTGAGCAGAAGAGGAATTGGACACAATAAGACATAGACACTAGTAACTATAAAGCAGTAAACACTGTGATCTGTCTCAATGCAGGCTTTTCTTGAAACCTCTCTCCCGGTTCACTGATTGCAGCCTTAGGATCCCTCGTTTGTTACATCTTCCCATCCCCAATCTTTCTATTTAAATCTCACCTATCCTTTCATGCTACTCATTCCATAACTATACAGTCTTGTCAGATCCTTCCATAGCGTGTGATCTTCTGGGGAGCAGGTGGAAGTTATCATTGCAGGTTGAGTGGTACCTTTAAGATATCCTGAGTCCACTGGCTTGGTGAAATCTCCCAGGGAGACCCTGGACACTGAGCTGCTGGACACCAGACCCCTTTTTCTACTCAGACACTTACTCTGCTGTCATTTCTGGCTTCATTTGGGACTTCACAGTTCTGATTCTTCCTGGGCTTGGGGACGGGGGGAAGGGAGGGAGAAGAAAGGTAGAAATGGAGAGGGAAGAAGGGGAGGTAGACAGAGGGAGAGATGGAGAGGAAATGGCGGGGAGGGACATGAGGGGAGGAATGACTGATGGGCTCATTTCCACCCTTGCCTTCCTGTCTACAGCTGCTTAAAATCCAGGTGAGAAACCACTCAGGTGCTGAGAGGTTCACACATCTCCATCAGCCTGTCCTGAAAGAGAGGCTGAGCACCAAGGACGAGTCTGGCCTGGTGGCTGTGAAGGAGCTCTGCCTGCACAGAAGGGTGTATCAACCTGGAAACCCTGTCGATGGGGGTTTGGTTACAGTGGCACCTGCCTTCATTCCTTCTGCCCTGGTTCCATTGGTGGTAGGGATCCAAGGCCTGTTGCCAGCATCAATGCTTGCCTGTTATCCCAGGGTCCTCACGAGACACCTCTGGCCTGCAGCCCAAGTCTCACGGTCCAACCCAACCGTTAGAAACTCTTATTGCTTTGAAAGTGCAGCCTCAGGCCAAAAGTATGATTCTTATCAGAGGCTAAAAGGACAGGTTTTACTGGGGTTTCTGTGCCCAAACTTGAAAAGCAAGTTCATCTCCCTGGTTACTCCACATACTTGCAGTGCCACCCTACTGTTGAGAAAAGGTCAAATGTGCCACCTTTATAAGGACAACAGAGATCACTGTGTGGCCTAGTGACCACTGGTTTCTGGTGACTAGAGTGAAGCTGACCAACTGCACCCGTTTGCCTAAGCATGAGGGGTTCTTGGGACTTGGGACATTCAGCCCCAAAAGCAGGCAAATCCCAAGCAACTGGGACAAGTTCATTGGAAATGGTCCCTGACTTCTTAGACTCACTCCCCAGCATCCATGGGACCTAGAGCAGTCAAACATTATGGAGGACAAGGGGAGAGCTGGATCTGGCACAACCTCAGGCCACAGCTGCCCTTTGCCTTGTTCAGAATCTTGCTCTGCTCAGAACCCTGGCGTGCACATGGGGTGGTCTTTGGATGGGGAAGGGAAAGGGGAAACAGAGATGTTCATCACCAACACTTAGTTGGACTGGATTCTAAGTCTTGTCAAAACGGAATGCTGATGGTTATGTGTAGATGGAGAAACTTTATGCCTAGTACAGAACTGGGTCAGAGACCTGGAACACCCAGACCTTCCTTCCTTTCATCACCCACCCCTTCCTTCAAGGTAAGAAGGGGATCTATACTCACAGAGGGAGGCAAGAGGACACTTCACCTTGCTAGCACTTCGGCCCCAAATCCTGTTATCAAACTCTGGTGACCCAGCCTGGGTCACTGAAAGGGCTCTCTTGGGCTGCATCAGAACCAAAGCACAAATCCAAACCTCAGGTCAAACCATGCCAATGTGAGGTAAAGGGAAGCCAGGGAAGCCACCAGTGAGCAGAGCCAAACAATAAGGTGGGGCACACAAGCAACAGAGTATTTGCCCAGGGCCAAAGCAGGAGGGCCTCCTCGCCAGAGCACTGGGAATACCAATTGGGCCTGAAGCACACACCACCCTCCAACCCCCCCACCCATCCGTGACCACCACCCTCTCCTCGACCCCCTGGAAACACCAGCACCCAAAAAGAGGCGCAGCTGGGTCTCTAGGCCACGCTTTATTTTTCTGGAATCTTACAGGCATAGTATCCAAACAGACCATGCATACGTTCTGGGACCTTTAACTGTTTTAAAAGTTCTATCTTCCTGTCTATGGCCCATTAAAATGGCCTAATTTGACCAATTCACTAAGCTTGCCTCCTTTTGGGAGAGGTGACTGCCCCCTGCCTTCAGAGCCACCTCTGTGTAAGTCTCATAGGACTAGTGGACAAGAACCCTGTTTTAGTATTTTTACAGATGTCTATAACTGACTTGAGACAAACAGTTTTCAGTTTCCTCGCCTGTAAAAGTGATTGCACAAAACCTTTGGGACAAAGGTTCCTTCCAACTTCATGGTCTTTCTCTCCCTTCTCCCTGTCTCCTCTCTCCCCTCTCTCAGGGTGAGAGAAGAAGGCACTGCCACGCACACACAGAAAGAAAGACGAAATGCTACCCGCTCCACGATTACCCAGGACCAGTCACCCATCTATCGTTTCTCGTCGTCTCTGTCACGTTTATTTTGTTTCCCCAGACTAAAAACTCTTTCAGTTTGGGGACCCTGATGTCTATTTTGTTTTGTTTTTTTAAATCCCACCCTCCATACAACGAATGCCTAGCACAGAGCTGGGCATGGAATGATTAGAACAAATGGCAATCAAGGCACACACTGGGTTCTAGATATCACACCTACCCTTCTCTTGATCTTCCAGAAGATAAAGAATCATTAAAAAAGATTTTTTCTTTTTTTTAGTTCAGATAATAAAAACACAAGGAGCTAGAAAACCAGAAAAGTAAAACAGTTGACTTGACACAGTGTGACCAGGTAATAAAGAGGAAATTTGGGTTTCATTCCTTTTTTTTCCCCTTCTAAACCAAGAGGAGCAGAAGGAGGTAGGAGACAGACAAGGGACTGAGAGGCTGGCAGAACATCCTCGCTCTGAGGAGGGTCACCATTCCTGGACCAAACAAACCGAGGACAGCAGGTACCCACCGGCTCACACAGGTGCTGAAGGAAATCGTCTTCAAACCACACTAACCTGGGCTTGGGATGGCACAAAGCATGTGGTATTGAAATATCATCTACGAAAAGTCTCCAGGAGGGGCTATTCCAAAGGATTTTTATTTCTTCCCTTTAGTCTCGTTAATAAAGAGTAGGAGCTATAAACATGGATTCGTGCAGAGGTCCTGGCAAGCCCTTATCAAGCAAAGAAGCCATCAGCGAGGGAAGGCACTGGGTTGCATTCTCTCCCTCTGTGGCTTCAACTGTGTGCCCTTGAGCTCACCACTTACCGTCTCTCTGCTTCACTGTCTTCATCTGTAAAAGAGGATGTTGGACTAGGTCAGCGGTTCTCAACCTGTGGGTCTCGACCCCTTTGGCGGTCGAATGACTCTTCCACAGGGTCGCCTAAGACCATCCTGCATATCAGATATTTACATTATGATTCATAACAGTAGCAACATTACAGTTATGAAGTAGCAACGAAAATAATTTTATGGTTGGGTCACAACATGAGGAACTGTATTTAAAGGGCCAGAAGGTTGAGAATCACTGGACTAGGTGGATTGCTAAACCCCCTTCTAGCCCTGACATTATGTAAGAGGGGAGCTATTAAAGGGCTGAGGCAAAGTCCGTCCATCAAACCCTCGGGCTGTCTTTCTGCCCTGTTCACCTTTTTCACAGAGACTGTCAATTTATTTATTTTATTTTATTTTATTTATTCAGTTTGAGAGGGTGAGGAAGGGGGAGGGAGAGAAAGAGAAACATTCATGTGATATGAGAGTGAAACACTGATAGGCTGCTTCCTGCATACCCCCCCTCCCCCGGGGGATCAAGCCTACAACCCGGGCATGTGCCCTGACTGGGAATGGAACCGGCAACCTTTCGGTGCATGGGATGACGCCCAACCGACGGAGCCACACCTGCCGGGGCGATCGTCAAATTCTTAATTAGTAGGTTTAAAACATGAAGAGCACAAAGCGTTACTGTACAATGGGGAAGAATGAAGGTTTACCTTTTACAGCAGAAAAATAGAACTTGCTTAGAAGTCTCACTGAAGCAAGTCCCACCCCCACAAAAATGAAAGGGAAGTGTGAAAGGTCGCGAAAACCTGGGAGCCTGTGCGAGCAAAGGGCAAGTGCTGTGTTGGTACTTTAAAAAAGATTTTCAATCCGTTTGCAACACCTCTGTGCTCCCTTTATGGATTTCTCCATCTTTTCAGTCTACAATGAACTATTTTAAGACTCTGTTTTCCTCTTATACAGTAAAACCTGTTCAGATAGGCAATTTAATTGTCATCATACTTTTTCTTAGTCTTTCAAGGCCTTTTGTTATGGTGAAATTAGTTTAGGAACACCAGGCACAAATCCATTAAATGCTTTCCTTATTTAACTGATGAACTATCGTGGGTGGTAAAAATTAATTTCATCCCACCCCTGATACTCACATGTCTGTGAAATGGCTATAGTTGAGAAATGAAAGTTGCAATAACTAAATTCAAAGGAGAGTCTTCTCTTAAAACATTAAGTTCATTGTTTTCACTTATGTCAAGATGTATCCAAAGAGAAATCTATACAGATTTTTCACTAAATGAAAATGGCTCAACAGGTCCAATCTCAGGGTGGATGTTGCAAATGTTTTTACAGGCTGGTTATGCTTAGGGGTTGGAAGGCCCCTGTGTTAATGGATTGGACGAGAATCTTCTAAGCAGATGATGTGTTTAAGCTCATCTCGATGGGCAAATCAGACATTCGCACACAGTACTGTCGATGCCGAGGTCCTGGAGTGAATCGCTGCACAGCTCAGCCAACATTGCTCAATCCATGGCTCAGGCTGTAGCCCTGCCACCTCTCTGCTGTCTCACATTTTTCACACCCAATGGGACAGCACCAATGAGAAGGGTAGAGGATGGGGGTGGAGTCAGACAAACCTTTTCCCGCTGCATGGAAAGGAACTCCAAGCACAGGCATGCGTGGCACCGCACATACCAATGACAGTCAGACCCGTTCACTCTGGTGGGAAGGTGGGTTGAAAAGGAAAACATAGCATCTCCATCATATTGATAACAATGGGGGTGTGGGGAGGAGGTGAGGGGGTTCAAGGGGAGGGATGTGTCTTCAGAGAAAAAGGGCAAAAGCCAGAGTTCTCCTTAGGGAGACAGAGCAAGAAAGGTCCAAGTCTTGTCCCTGAAGATAAATATAGGGTACCCCTGCCCAAAAAAAAAGTAGACGCACACTTTGAATAATTATAAAGACAGTATGTACTGAAATATATCTTATTTTCGAATTTGAGCTTTCAGCTGTTAAAGCGTGCTGACATCTCGGGGGGACACCCTGTGTTTCCAGAACTACCAAGGCCCTTGAGGGATGTGAAATGGGGATTGACTTGTGAGTGCTTCCTTATTTACCACCAGTCCCTTCCAGAGCCAACTGTGATTCGCTTAGACGCACGTCAGCGCCTTGGGTAGAAGGAGCAGCACACTGACTCCTCTCACGTCAGGTTTCATTCCAGTTTCCACCTGTACACGTGCCAGCTACTCCAGAGGGTCCCCGAGCCTGGTGCTTCCGCCCCGCTTCTGTTTTCCCCTTCATCTCTTATTCCGGACTCCTTTCTCACATCGCTCCTTTCTTTCCAAACCCCAAGTGGTAGATTGATGAGAAGACACAATCCATGACAGTGAAAAGAAGACAGTCTGAAAGGAGACAGACGAAAACCCTCAAGTTCATACTGTAGCCCTGAAGTAATTACTAAGAAAAACCTGGAGTTCACAGTGATGCTGAGGTTAGGCTTGACAACATAACCAGGAAGACCAGTGATAGGAGGAGAGG
>PVJC01006211.1:13174-56033 GCA_004026665.1 Murina feae | reverse complement strand
TCAAGGGCACATGCGCAGGTGGTGGGCTCGATCGATCCCCAATGTGGGGCATGCAGAAGGCAGCCGACCCCGGATTCCCTCTCATCACCGGCGTTTCTATCTCTCTCCCTCTCCCTTCCTCTCTGAAATTGATAAAAGTGCATTTAAAAAAAGAATTGCCGATGAATGCATAAATAAGTGGAACAACAAATCAGTGTTTCTCTAAAATCAATTAGAAAAAGAAGTGGGCATGCGGGGCAGGCTCCCAAGGTTCACGGGTGGGAAGGCGCTGAACATCTCTGCTCTTCCCTCTCCTCCCCGGTAAGACAGGAAGGGCGCCACCCCCTAAGCCAGTCAGGATGAACTAATGGGAGTGGGACAGTGCTCCCCGGACAGTGCTCCCTGGACAGTGCTCGCCGGCAGCCAGCACTGAATAGTGTTGCTTATTCAAACGATGCAAAGAGAGGCCGTGATTACTACTTCTCACGATCACTGCCATCTCCCCAGGCTCCAGGCTCCCCTCCCACACCTCAGCCCTGAGTGACGGTGGCAGGGGTGGGTGCCCGTGTTGAAGATAAGGAAGCTGAGGCCGGGAGAGGCAGCACCACAGCCTGCAAAAGGCTCTTTCCTGGGAAGAAAAGTCCCTGGAGTGCAGCTGGGGGGGCATCTCAGGCTGAATTGCACTGTGCCAAACTGGGGAGGGGGATCACTATTACAAGACCCCCAGGGAGAAGGGCAGCCTGGCAGCAGGTAGGGGATGGGGGAGGAGGCTGGCTTCTGCCTGGACTCCATGTCCCCCCATTCTCCCAGGGTCTCCTGGCCTGGGAACTTGCACTCTAGAGCTGTGTTCTCAGCTATAGCATGAAAGTCACAGAAACCACATCCCCCAGCCCCACGTCCATCAGCTCGGTTGTCTTGGCAAGTGACTTCGCCTCTCTGGGACTCAGTTGCCCCATCTGTGATATAAGATAATAGAATCTCCTCTTCAGTAAATGGATTAAGTGGGAACGTACGTGTAAAGTGCCTGGCACAGCCCGACTGGCATGGCTCAGCGGTTGAGTGTTGACTTATGAACCAGGAGGTCACGATTCAATTCCAGTCAAGGGCACATGCCCAGGGTGCAGGCTTGATCCCCATTGGGGAGTGTGCAGGAGGCAGCCAATCAACGATTCTCTCTCATCATCGATGTTTCTTTCTCTCTCTCCCTCTCCCTCCCTCTCTGAAATCCATAAAAAATATGTTAAAATAAATAAATACATAAAGTAGCTGGCACAAAGGAAGCGCTTCATTCAGTAAATGGCTATGCAATCTCTGCTGTGATCCAGGTACTCGGGACTCCACTGTGACAAGACAAAAATCGCTGCCCTTCGGAGCCAGTATTCTAGAGGAGGAGCTAGACAGTGAGCAGATAAAAACCTAGGGATGGTCAAGGGGTCACAAGTTCCACGAAATAGAACAATGTATCAGGGAAAGGCACAGACGCTGGTTTGCTGTGGGGCAGGAGGGGGTTACAGTTCTAAACAGGGTGGTTGGGAGGCCACACCAAGGAGGTGAAATTTGAGCTGAGACCTGAAGGAGGTGAGGGAGAGTTCCAGGTGGCGGGAATAGCATGTGCAAAGGTCCTGGGGGCAGGAACCTGCCTGGCCTGTTGGAGGAACAGCGAGGCCTGTATAACTGGAGCACAGTGAGCTCCCTCTGCCTGGCAGGCCTCGTTCGATCCCCCCCGGGGATGGAGCAAGGCCTTCCAGAGGGAATGGTACCAGGAACTCACCTTTTCTTTGCTCCCAATACAATTTGGTTCACTTAACATGGAGTTTCTCACTTTTGGCACCACCAGCATTTGTGTCTGGACCCTTCTCTATGGAGAGGCTAAGGATGATGGGGGTGTCGAACAGCATCCTTGGCCTTCATACACTCAATGCCAGGAGCACCCCCAGTTTTGACAACCACTAGTATCTTCAGACATCTCCGAATAATTTCTAGTTGAGAATCATGGACTTAAATCCATTTTGCAGATTGAAAAACTGAGGTCTCACGAGTGGTAGCTACTCGTTCACAGGCTTACACCATGGGAACGCCCGATCGGGGCTCTCCACTGAGGGCTGGGGGAGCTGCACATACTCCAACCTCACGCCTCCATCCCTGTCCCCTGTGTGGCAGGTGCTGGACATGGAGGAGCTCACCATCTGGGAACAGCACACGGCTACCATCTGCAAGGTGAGGCCTCCCTCCCCTGAGCGGGAGCTGGTGGGGGTGGCAGTGTGGGCGCAGTGGGAGAACCTTGGTCGTGCAGGGAAGCAAAAGCTCGCTCTGCCCCGACTCCCCCTCAGGACCCGCGCCGGGGCTTTGGCATCGCAATCTCTGGCGGTCGTGACCGGCCTGGTGGATCCGTGTTTGTGTCCGACGTGGTGCCGGGAGGGCCAGCTGAGGGCAGGCTGCAGTGAGTATCAAGGGGCCCGGGTTTGGGCGCATGGAGAGGCGGGGCCTGTGTGGGCCCAGTGCCTTCTGCCTTCCAGCCCCTGGGACACAGGGTGCAGCTGTGGAGCTGGCAGCAGGACAGTCAGTGATTGGCCCTCGCTCTCCCCGCCCCCCAGGCACTTCCTGGGTGGGAGTGGCCCCAGGCTGCTCCAGGCTCAAACAGTCTCCTGGAAGCTCTCATAATCTTTCAATTACAGTTGACATTCAATATTTCACTAGTTTCCGGTACACAGCATAAGGTTATACTTTTTAAAAAAATATATTTTATTGATTTTTCATAGAGAGGAAGAGAGAGGGATAAAGAGTCAGAAACATCGATGAGAGAGAAACATCGATCAGCTGCCTCCCGCACACTCTGCACTGGGGATGTGCCCGCAACCCAGGTACATGCCCTTGACCGGAATCGAACCTGGGACCCTTGAGTCAGCAGGCCGATGCTCTATCCACTGAGCCAAACCAGTTAGGGCATAAGGTTATACTTTTATACAACTTACTAAGGCCCCCCCCCCCCATAAGTCTAGTACACACCAGCCACCATGCACAGTTATGACGATATTTTTCTAAATGTAAGTTGTTGTTTTTTAAGATTTTTATTGATTTTTTTTAGAGAGAGAGGAAAGTGGAGGGAGAGAGAAACATCCATGTGTGAGGAACGTCCATCGGCTGCCTCCTGCACGCCCCCATTGGAATGAAGCCGGCAACCCAGGCATATGCCCAGAGCGGCCAGCAACCGTTCGGTGCAGGGACAGCAGCCAGCCAGCTGGGCCACAGTGATCACAGTATTGTGACTGTAATTCCTGCGCGGTGCTTTACGTCCTCATGACCTGGAAACCTCTCTGGCTGAGGGAAGGGCCAAAGTGTGCTGAGCCCATAGAGGCAGGAGGCTCCAGGGAGGACTTGAAACGGTTCTGGGGTCCGCGTGGCTGACGGGTGAAATGGCTCAGCCCGGAATCTGGGACCAACTTCACAGAAAGAAAGAATATGAAACACAGGCTGGGGGAGAGAAGGGCAGGAAGAGGGAGCTGAGAAAAACAGTAAGGAGGTTATGGAGGTGCCAGTTGTAATCCCGGCTTCCCTTCTATGATGGCATCGTATGGTTAGAGTGGGTTCTATGAGCCCCTGTTTTACAGATGAGGAAACGAGGCCCAGAAGGATCAATGTCTTTCTGAGCCTGGGGACACCAGTGAACGGGACCAGGGGGTGCCTTCCCCGAAGGTGGGCTCTGGGGAGGCACCAGGGGCCCTCAGGACAGGCCTGTGGAGAGGGGCTTCTATGGGAGGCCTCTTCCCTGAGGCCCGACTGTTCCCTCAGGACAGGGGACCAGATTGTCATGGTGAACGGGGTGTCCATGGAGAATGTCAACTCCACCTTTGCCATTCAGATACTCAAGACCTGCACCAAGCTGGCCAACATTGTGAGTGGGGGCCGGGTGGGAGCGGCAGCCGCTGCCTCAAGGGCCCCTCTGCCCCCGGCTGAGTCCTCCTGGTTCTGGACACAGAAGCGGTATATCTGTGAGCAAATAGGGTCTTGTTCCCATTTCACAGCTTGGATGTTGAGGCCCAGGGTGGCTGGGGTCGCCCAGGGCCAGCCGGTGGGTGGGACAGAGCATGAGCTGGTTGCCCCTCCACCTCCTCTAATAGACGGTGAAGCGCCCCCGGAAAATCCAGCTGCCCAGCACCAAGGCTGGCCCCGGTGGCCCCGGACACCAGGACTCAGATGAAGATGGGCCCTGGCGGCTTGAGGACGCTAACCATGGCCGCGGCTACGAGGGTGACACGTCCAGCGGCTCTGGCCGCTCCCTGGGAGAGCGCTCCCACCGGCCCAGGGCAGGCCGCCGGAGCCGGGCCGGCGACCGTGGGAGCAGGAGCCCAGGCGGGGGCTCCGAGGTCAAAGGGCTGGCCCTGATGTCCGGCTTCAAGAGGCTGCCCCGGCAGGACGTGCAGATGAGGCCCCTGAAGTCCGTGCTGGTGCGGAGGAGGGAGAGTGAGGGTGAGCCGGCAGTGGGAGTGCTGATGGCCGTGGGGCTGGGAGTCCCCTTACTGTGCATGGTCAGCAAGACAACGGCCCCAAAGACATCTCCATCCTGGTCCCAGGACCTGTGGACCTGTCAGCTCATGTGGTCAAGGGAGTGGGCAGGTGATGAAGCTGAGGTCCCTGAGGTGGGGATGACCCTGGATTCTCCAGGGAGCCCGGGGTCATCACAGGGTCCTCCTAAGAGGGAGGCAGGAGGGTGAGAGTCAGGGATGGAAGAGGCTGCGCTGCTGGCTGTGCAGATGGAGGAAGGGCCACGGAGACGGAAATGCGGTGCCTCTAGAAGCAGGGAAAGGGTGGAAACGACGCCCCCTGGAGCTCGTGCAGTGACATGAGGGTCCCTGCAGGGACACTGTGTGTCCTGTTAGGTCGTCAGCATCAGAACAGCCTCAGGATGACAGAGGGAGCCACGCCTGACCCTTCCTGTGGGACAGCAGCCCTGATAGTGGGAAGGCCAGACCCCAGGCCCTGCCTCAGTTTCTCTCCTCTCCCCACAGAGTTTGGGGTCAGACTGGGAAGTCAGATCTTCATCAAGCACATCACGGATTCGGGCCTGGCCGCCCAGAACCGTGGCCTGCAGGAAGGAGACCTTGTCCTACAGGTGAGTCCAGGCTGCTTCTTTTTTAAATATGTTTTTATTGATTTCAGAGAGGGAGAGGGAGAGAGAGAGAAACATCAATGATGAGAAAGAATCATTGATCGGCTGCCTCCTGCACGCCCCATACTGGAACCCAGTCATGTGCCCTTGACCGGGATTAAACCCAGGTCCCTTCCGTCTGCAGGCTGATGCTCTATCCACTGAGCCCAACCAGCTGGGGCTGAGCCCAGGCTTCTTGTTGGGGGCTTGGGAGAGAGAGACCGAGGCCAGAGGTGGTCGGTGGCATCGAGTCATAGGTCAAGTTCAGCAGCGCTGACCCTGAACCATTTGACTCCTGTATTGTTGCCAGTTTCCCAAAAGTTGGAGATGGCTTTCCCCTCTTTTCCCCTCCACTCCATCTGCTACTAATCCACTGCCAAATGTTAGTGTCTAGTACCCCCTTTGGGTTGGCTGTTTCTAGTATCAGAATCACTGGTCAGCTGGATGCAGCTCTGATTTCTAGACCTGCCTTAGGTGGTTGGTGCTAATGGGAGCCCAGGCTTAGAGGAGCAGCTCTGCCTTAAGGCTCTGCTCCTGCACTGGGGGGGGAAGGGAGGAGGGGAGGAGGCGGGGAAGGTCAAGGGGGAAAAATGGAGACCTATCTAACATTCGTTGTAATACTTTAAGCAATAAAACAAAATTTTTAAAAAAAGGCTCTGCTCCTGAACATCTGTTTGATACCTAGTGTTTGGTTTCCAAACCAATTCCAGTTGGTTACTTCTGGAGTCTCCTCAGAGTAATCTGTTTCTAGTGACGATCTTGAGGAATTGTCTGTTTCTAGAAGTTTGGGGCCAACACTTAGAAATAGCTTTGTGGGGAACTAGAACTCACAAGTGCCAGGGTTACTGAAAACAGACACTCCAGGGAGAGTGTTGGAAAAGGATTCTCGGTGTGAGTGGAAATGATGTCGGTCCTCACTGGAAACTGAGTTCCTACTCTGCCTCTGGATGTTGGTTCCCAGCACCTCCTCGAGGACCTTCCAGTATCTCTCAGTATCGTCTCCCTCTCTTCTAATTAGACTCACTTCCAATATGTGTTCATCGTGTCTCGTAAGAAATTTCCCCTTCTAGGGAGAGGGCAGAGTCCACTTGTTTCTAATTTCCTCTGGTTCCTCAGGAAATGGTCTGTTTCTAGAATTCTCATGGAAGTTAGTTCTTGGCGTCGACGCCTGCCTCTCGCAGCAGGAATCCAGTTGTATCATTTTCTCTTGAGATGTCTGTTTCCAGGAACCCCGTGTCTCTAGTCTTCCCACCAAGATATCTGTTTCCAGTATTACCCTCTCTCTCATTAACTCACATTCTCTCTTCCTTCCTGGTCCCTTTTAGATCAATGGGGTGTCCAGTGAGAATCTGTCGCTGAGTGACACACGGCAACTAATCGAGAAATCAGAAGGGAAGCTGACTCTGCTGGTGCTCAGGGACCGAGAGCAGTTTTTGGTGAACATCCCTCCGGCTGTCAGCGACAGCGACAGCTCCCTCCTGGAGGGTGAGGGCCTGGAGGCAGGCCCTGGGAGAAGGGACCGAATGAAGGGCAGAGCCAAGGAGTCAATGAGCCTGCCTCGAGAGACTCAGAGAGGGACAGGAACTTGCTGAAGACCGCACAGCAAGTCAGGGCTGGAGTTACCTGGCTGAGCCTGACTCTGGTCTAGGTCCCTTTGCTTAGAGGGGCCCGGATGTTCCCCTCTATGAAATGGGTCCCATCTGGAAGGCATGACTGTGGCTGATGGGATGCCCTCTCTCCCACAGACATCTCAGACCTCTGCTCCGAACTGTCTCAGGCACCACCATCCTATGTCCCGCCACCCCCCCAGCACAGGCAGCGGAGTCCTGACACCGACCGGACCAACTCCCCCGTGTACGTACCCCCATTGGCCAGAATGGTTGAACAGGAGGGGAGCATGGGCATATCTTTTCCATCTGGGGGGAGCCTTGAGGGTGTAGTCCTGTAGCCTGCCTGGAGGAGGCCTCCCTGTCCACATATAGCCTTCCTTGCCCACAGCAGTGGCTTTTGGTTCTCGGGTACTAGGAGAACCAGATATGGATCGACGTAAAGAAGAAGTAACCAGATTTCATACTGCATCCCAGAAGACTTCAAAAGGCATAAGCCCTTTGACGCAGCAAGGCCCTTGTAGGGATTTCTCTTGGGGGCAACGTAGCCATGAATATATTCTGGGACTGGAGGATGCTGGTTTATGATGATGATGTTTATAAAGGGAACAATTGGAGTTAATTTGTATTAGTCTCCTGTGGCTGCTGTAACAAAGTGCCCCCCAAAGGGCAGCTTAGGACAACAGAAATTCATTGTCTCGGTTTTGGAGGCTGCGAGTCCCAAATCAGGATGTTAGTAGGGCTGTGCTCCCTCTAAGGGGTCCAGGGGAGAAGCGGTTCCAGGCCTCTCTCCCAGCAGGTGATGGCCTCTGGCACTCCTCGGCTCCCACTCCTCCCTGAATGTCTTCATGTTGTCTTTCCTCCACGTGTGTCTGCATCTGTGTCCACATTTTCCCGTTTTATAAGGACACCAGTCATATAGGGCGAGGGGCCCACCCTGCTCCCCTGTGACCTCTGCTTTACTAATGATATCAAGACAATCTCATTTCCAAATACATCATATTCTGGGATATTGAGAATTAGGACTTCAACGCTTGAGTTTTGAGGGGACACCATTCAATGGGTAAAATACATACACGCTCAATACTTGGCGTGTGTTTAGATATTAGACACCTCACTTAGCTTTCAGCACCCTGAGAAGTGGCGGGGGGGGGTGTATCTGTTATTTACGGCTGCATAAATAAACCCCAAATCTAGCAGCTTGAAACCATGGTAAATATTTATTATCTCCCATCCTTTCCGAGAGTCAGGAATTGGGGGCGGCTGAGCCGAGCCGAGTGGTTCTAATTTGTAATCTCGTGAGGTCACAGTCGAGACGTGTCTGGGCTCTCGGCTTTCGGGGTGGATGGTCCCCTCCCAGGCTTACTCCCCTGGCTGTTGGCAGGAGGACTCGGAGCCTCACCAGGCGGCCCTGTCCTTATGGTTCCCCAAAGCGAATGACCTAAGAGAGCGCAGGCAAACCTACTCTCAGATGTGTCACACCTTTTCTCCCACTGTATTCTGCTGGTCATACAGGCCAGCCGTGGTTCAATGCCGAAGGGAGGCTACAGCAGCCGCACTGCCAGGAGGTGGAGTCTCTGGGGACCATCTCAGAGGCCAGAGGAAGGCCCACCCAAGGCCCCAACCCTTCCTCCATTGTTGCCTCCTTAGGGTGCCAATTAACAACGACAAAAGGAGATGAAGCCTGCGCGTACTTAGCCCATAGCGAATGCCCACGGTGTGTCTTCCCCACTCTTTACTAGGACCATAATGCACCCTTGCGTGGGAATATTAGACAGCCATGAAAAAGGATGTCTTGGAGATTATATTTAAAAGGCCCGGCAAAATGCACTTGGCGTCACGTGGGGTGAATGAACCACATGGTAGCATGACTCAGGGTTTGGGGGGGCTTCTGTGTGATCTTACTGGGCATTTTCCCTGCACACAGACAAATGGGCCCAAGGAGCTTGGCAGGTTTCTCTGCTGCAGACTCCTTACTCTACGAATCTGTCCAGGACGTGTGGGGTGGGGAGTCTGATGTTTTCCAAGGACAGCACAGGGGCTTCACAGGATGGAGGCTGTACATGCTAGTTCATGGCCTGATCTCGATGTTCTTTCCAAAAGATCTCCTTCCCCACACGTGTTCATCTGAAAGGTGTGGGAATGACTCGTCCCTGCGGACAGTGGGCTGGCTTTGCAGAGGACTTTCTTTTTTTCATGTGGTTTAACAGGAGACCGGAGACTGGAGACCGACACACAGACAATTTTTAAAAAATTATTTTATTGATTTTTTTACAGAGAGAAAGGGAGAGGGATAGAGTGTTAGAAACATCAATGAGAGAGAAACATCGATCAGCTGCCTCTTGCACACCCCCTACTGGGGATGTGCCCGCAGCCAAGGTACATGCCCTTGACCGGAATCAAACCTGGGACCCTTGAGTCTGCAGGCCGATGCTCTATCCGCTGAGCCAAACCGGTCAGGGCAAGACAATTACTTCTCACAGTTCTGGAGCCTGGGAGTCCGTGGTCAGGTGCAGCAGGGTCAGTCAGATTCTAGGGTGGGCCTCTTCCTGGCCTGCAGAAGGCTGCCTTTTCGCTGTGTCCTCACCTGAGGGACAGCGTGCTCTCTGGTGCCTCTTATAAAGACACTAATGCAACCTGGGGCCCCACCCTCATCCCCTCAGCTAAACTTCGTCACCTCCCAATGTCCTGCCTCCTCACACAATCCCAGTAGAGGTTAGGGCTTCGACATGTGATTTGCAGGGGGCACACCCATTGAGTCCATAGCAACCTCTGGAACGTTTCACTAATATTAAAGCAATAACATGACTGACTGTTTGTCCCAGCCTCCTTCCACCCTGACCAGCCCTCACTGGAGGCTTCACTCCATTCAGCCATCCCCAGGGCTCAGGAAGGGAAACCCAGGCTCAGAGAGGGCGAGCAGTCGGTTTGCTATCACATGACTACAGAAGGGCAGAACCAAGATCTGAATCTGAGTTCAGATGAATGACAGTTGTAAAAGCCACCCCTTGACATCCACCCCACCTCACTCCAAACCTGTTCCCCACCAGGGAGAGCCCCCAGCTTCGGCGGAAAAGTTCTGTGGATTCCAGAACCACCTCGGAGCCAGGTAAATGGAAGGTGGGTGGGTGGTGACTCTGAGCACCCCTCCTCTGACTGTTTCAATCCCAAGTGGTGAGGCTGTGCCAGGCAAAGTGGGAGAGTTGGCATGGGCCTACAGGGTCAGAGACAGTTCCCTGGGAAGGACGGGGGGCTGGGCGATGGCCCACCACGGGGTAGGAGTCCCTATGGCAGAGGTCCGGTGGCTGGACTGGCCAGTGTGCTTGGAAAACAGGCCAGCCGCTCCCTTTCAGATACCCCCAGGCCAAGCAGCTATGACATCTACAGGGTGCCCAGCCGCCAGAGCATGGAGGACCGCGGGTACGTGCAGTAGGAAAAAGCCCGCCGAAGGGAAACGCCCGCGTCCCGGGGACCCCCAGTCTGCCGTGTGCTGACGGGACCCCCACAGTCCTGAGCAGCTATGTGGGAGACTGAGGCTCGGAGGGAGCGGGGCTCTCCCAGCGATGCCCAGGGGGTCGTCTCTCTGCCCTCTCTGGACTGATCTGCCCTTGCCACCCCTGCAGATACAGCCCCGACTCACGGGTGGTCCGCTTCTACAAGGGCACCAGCATCGGGATGCGGCTGGCTGGAGGCAACGACGTGGGCATCTTCGTGTCGGGCGTCCAGGAGGGCAGCCCGGCTGAGGAGCAGGGCATCCAGGAAGGGGATCAGATTCTGCAGGTGGCTGGCGTGGGGCTCAGCTCCGGGTCTGTTAGGCCTGTGTCCTCCCCCGGGTCCTCCCCGGGGTCGGCTGAGAGGTGTGGCCCGCCGTCTGGGTCTGCATATTGTCCTTGTCGTGACCCTGGTATCTGCGACCTAGATGCTGTCTGTGTCTATGCCTCTTTGTCCCCGTCACGACCCCGTGGCTGTGGGTCTTTGGAGTGGCACAGCATTTCCCACCATCATCGCGATCACCGTGGCGACCCCCTCTCCCCCCTCGGTCATGTGTGCACCGCTTACCGTTCCTGCGCCCTGGGTTCTGGTCAAGTCTCCTGTGTGTCTGCTGCCGTCCTGCCCCCTCAGCTGTCCCCCATCGCCGGCGCCCCTGGAGTTGGGGGGAGCTTTGTCCAGAGAAGAGCTGGGATCTCATGCCCAGACCCTCACCTGGCAGGTGAATGACGTGCCCTTCCGCAACCTGACTCGGGAGGAGGCCGTGCAGGTCCTGCTGGGGCTGCCCCTGGGCGAAGAGGTGGAGCTGGTGACGCAGCGCAAGCAGGACAGTGAGTGGGGAGGCCCTCGCCCGGGGAAGGGGAGGGTCCGGGCCGCAGCCCCACGGCTCAGAGCCTCTGCCTGTCCGCAGTCTTCCGCAAAATGGTGCAGTCCCGCGTGGGCGACTCCTTCTACATCCGCACGCACTTCGAGCTGGAGCCCAGCCCACCCTCGGGCCTGGGCTTTACCCGCGGCGACGTCTTCCACGTGCTGGACACGCTGTACTCGGGCCCCGGGCAGAGCCACCCCCGCGGAGGCCAGTGGCTGGTGGTGCGCATGGGTCGTGACCTCCGGGAGCAGGAGCGCGGCGTCATCCCCAACCAGAAGAGGTGGGGACCCAGTCACCCTCCGCCAGGCGGCCCCCCGCCTCCGTCTCCCCAGCTGCCACTTCCCAGCGATGCTGGTGGGCCAGCCAGAGGCGATGTGCAGGTGCTGGGGGGTGCAGTCGCGCTTGTACAGGCTCCCCAGGGCTGCTGTAAACACCAGTACAGGCGCGCTGGCTTCAGTCCACACAGGTTCTGGAGGTCAGAAATGCACAGTGAACGCTTTAGCGCTGGCCGGTGTGGCTCAGTGGATAGAGTGACGGCCTGCAGACCAAAGGGTCCCGGTTCCATTCCGGTCAAGGGCACATTCCTCAGTTGCAGGCTCCTCCCCCGCCCAGGCCCTGGTCAAGGCTTGTGCAGGAGGCAACCAATGGATGTGTTTCTCTCACATCGAAGTCTTTCCCGCTCTCTTCCACTCTCCCTAAAAATCAATGGGAATGGAAAAATATCCTCGGGTGAGGATTAACAAAAAAACACACAAAACCCCCCAAAATGAACGCTTTAGGGCTACAGTCCAGGTGTGGGCTGGTCCTGGAGGTTTCAGGCCTCTTCCAGCTTCCCGGCTCGAGGCCTCTCCCTCCATCGTCACAGCCAGCAGCACAGCCTCTTCATCTCTGACTCCCCCTTTTCCCTGCCCCCCCCTCCTTTTTCTTTTTTTGTTAATCCTCACCTGAGGATATTTCTTTTAAAGAGAGTGGAAAGGAGCGAGATAGACACACAGAGAGAGAAACATCGATGTGAGAGACACATGAATTGGTTGCCTCCTGCATGTGCCCCGACTGGGACCAGGGATTAAGCCTGCAGCCAAGGTACACGCCCTTGCCTGGAATCGAACCCACGGCCCTTCAGTCTGTGGCCGACGCTCTAACCACTGAGCATGGCCGGCTAGAGCATAATTCTCCTGCCTCTTCTTATGAGGACTCTCTGGTGACGTAGGGCCTCCTGGGGAATCCAGGGTCACCCCATCCCAGGGGCCTTAACTGAATCCCCTCAGCAGAGTCCCTTTACCATGCGAGGTGACATGTATACAGGCGCTGACACTGGGGGGCTCGTCTCTGGGCTGTCGCTGCGCTGATCCCAGTGCTCCCTAATCTCCCTTCTCCCCAGGGCAGAGCAGCTGGCCAGTCTGGAGGCCGCCCAGCGGGCCGTGGGGCCTGGGCCTGGGGTCTCGGCGGGCTCTGGCGGACGGGCTGAGTTCTGGCGACTGCGGGGTTTTCGTCGGGGAGCCAAGAAGACCACCCATCGGAGCCGTGAGGACCTGTCGGATCTGACCAGGCAGGGTCACTACCCACCGTATGAGCGTGTGGTGCTTCGAGAAGGTGGGGCCCAGGCTGAGGGGCCTGTGGACGTTCTGGTGTAGCCGCCAGAGGCCATAGTGCTTACCTCTCTCCTTCCACCAAAAACAGCCACTTTAGGTGATTTTAGGGCACAGGGGGGCCAGGAAAGGGCTTCATTCCTTAAACATTAGTTCCTATAGCCAATAGAAATGTGCTGGCCACAGATAAAACCTATGAAAAGAAATGGTTGAAAATAATTTTAATATGTATTTTTGTTAATTCTCATCTGAGGATATTTTTCCATTGATTTTTTTTTTTTTTTTTAGATAGAATGGAAGGGAGGGATGGAAGGGGGGGGGGAGAGAGAGAGAGAGAAAGAGAGAGAGAGAGAGAGAGGGGAAGAGGAACATGGATGTGAGAGAGATACATTGATTGGGGCCAGGGATCGAACCTGCAACCCAGGTACATGCCCTTGACTGGGAACCTGGGACCCTTTTGTCCTCAGACCGACCTTCTAACCACTGACACCAGCCAGGGCAATAATGTTTTTCAACATGCTCTAACCAAAATATTATTTCAAGAGATAATCCATACAAAATTGTTAATGAGCTATTTCACAATCTTTTTTTTTTTTTTTGGTACTAAATTTTTGAGATTTGGTGTGTGTTTTGATAGCACATCTTGGTTTAGATGAGCCCCATTTCAAAAGTTATACAGCCTGCTAAGAATGGTATTTACAATTTTAATATATTTTTAAAATTAATTTCAGAGAGGAAGGGAGAGGGAGAGAGAGATTGAAACATCAATGATGAGAGAGAATCATTGATCGGCTGATTCCTGCACGCCCCAACTGGGGACCAAGTCCGCAACCTGGGCATGTGCCCTTGTCTGGAATTGAACCTGGGACCCTTCAGTCTGCAGGCTGATGCTCTATCCACTGAGCCAGACCAGCCAGGGCAGTATTTACAATTTTATTTTTTAAATATTTTTATTGATTTTTTACAGAGAGGAAGGGATAAGGATAGAGAGTTAGAAGCATTGATGAGAGAGAAACATTGATCAGATGCCTTCTGCACACCTCCAACTGGGGATGTGCCCGCAACCAAGGTACATGCCCTTGACCAGAATTGAACCTGGGACCCTTCAGTCCGCAGGCCGACGCTCTATCCACTGAGCCAAACTGATCAGGGCTACAATTTTAAATGATTGAAAAGAAATTAAAGAATTTTGTGACACATGAAAAGAACTGAAAGCTACAACTAACTTGAACATAAAGGTTCATAGCAACGTTATTCACAACAGCCAAGAGGTGAAAACACCCAGCTGTCCATGGACAGATGAGTGGATAAACACAGCGTGGTTCACCTACACAATGGAATATTAGTCAGCCTTAAAAATGGAAGAAAACCCTCTTGGGTTTGGGCATGCATGCACCTGCACATGTGCACACACACACACACACATTCTGACACCTGCTACAACATACATGAACCTTGAGGACATTACGCTCAGTGAAAGAAACCAGGCACAGGACAAATATTATGTGATCCCACTCATAGGAGGCACTCCAACATTGTGAACAGACTAATACAATGTATAGATTAATAAAGTAAATTTCATGTTATGTATATTTTACCATAATATAAAAAAAAATACGCCAGTACAAAAACAACATAAGGAGCCTTTCCTTACCCGAGAAAGGGGAGGGGAAAGCCTTATCCAGACGCAGGAAGGGGAGAGGTTAAGCTGTTGCTTAGTCCCAGGGAAGAAGGGATTAGAACCAGGTGCAGAGACTTTAGAAAAAAATGCTGCAGGAAGAGCTAGCTAGTCACCCGGGGGAGAAAGGACTCAGCTGCTCCTCAGCAACAGCCAGACAAAAAGACTTAAAAATCAAAGGCCATGTACTTAATTTCTGCCCCCAGCCAATGAAAGGTTAGAACTATGAATGTATTGAGCTTTTGAGAGAGGGACATGGGCCTGGAAGGAGAGGAGAAAAAGAGAAGGTGCAAGGAGAGGGCTGGCTACTCACTTTCCTCCTGCCGAGATTTCTTCTGCATGTTTCCTCATTCGTGAAAATGCCTGTCAGTCCGGGGTTCAGCAAAATTCCTCCTGCAAAGGGCCAGACAGTAACTATTTTAGAGTTTGTGGGTCAGATAGTTTCTTTCAAAACTACTCTGCAGGAAGGCAGCCAGAGACGGTACATAAATAAATGGACATGACTGTACTGAACGTGGCCCTCAAGTTGTACTTTTGCTGACCACTGAGTTAGCTAGATTCAACTGCTATAGCAGAGACCCCAGTGACAGCTGCATAAAGGAAGTTTGTATTTCAAGTAACAGTCCCAGTGTCAGCTGTTGAGTGTGGTCTGGCTGCTTCAGTTTCAGGGATCCAGGCTCCTTTGACTTGGTGTGTGTGTGTTTTGCCTGTGTGGTCGAAGATGGTGCACCCATACCCACATTCTAACCAGCGGGAAGGAGAGAGGATGGGGAGGGCTCACCCCTTCCCTTGAAGGATACAACCCAAAATTGCACATGTTAATTACTCTTGCACCCTGTTGGCCCGAACTTAGTCACATGGCCATCCCTAGCTGCAAGGGAGGCTGGTAGATGTAGTCTTAGCTGACCAACCATAGCCCTAGCTAGACAGGAGACTACAGGGGAGGCAGAAAGTGGTTGTGCAAGAACCTAGCAGTCTTTGCCACGAAAGAGATCCTGATTCTTGTCATTGTTTCTTGGCCCCTCAGCCAATTTCAAGCGCCCAGTGGTGATCCTGGGACCCGTGGCAGACATCGCTATGCAGAAGTTGACCGCTGAGATGCCTGACCAGTTTGAAATCGCAGGTGAGAAACCAGGTTCCTTGGCAACCCTGCTGGTGAATCATTTCATAGCCTTTCCCCAGCCCTCGGGGCTGAGGCAGCTTGAGAGGGGCTGCTGATGATACTGTTTGGATGCTAAGAGTAAAACAGTGGACATCCTCAATCAATCCTGGCACTTTGGCTGAGTTCTTCTTAACACAGTTCACCAGACAGCCAATGCCAATGGAGCCAGTGTGCCCGCTGTTCAGGAGATTTATGTACTGAGCTATGGACGCAGCATCGAACAAGGAGACCACAGCTCCTCCAAGGAGACCAAGAATTAACAACTACAGAAATAAGCTAGAATTGGGGTCAACAAATTACATCTTCCAGGCCAAATCCGGCCCACTAACTATTTTTATACAGCTGCTAAGCATGGTATTTACATTTTTTTTTTAATTAAAAACTCTTTATTTAAACATTTCAATAGCATCTTCGTTTGGTGGCAGCAACAGGAGCACTATACCAGACCTTTGGGAAAGCATTTACAAAAAAACACTGCACAAAGTCCTATCTTGCATCTTTAAAAATAAATATTCAAAATATTTCCACCCCAACTTCAAAATTTAGTTTCATATAGGAAATTCTGACTCGTGTATTTATCCTGTAATATAGGAAACATCTGTATACATTTTATGCAACTCAACGGCATAGGCAATAGCTCCAATTCTAAGAGTGAGGAAAAACAGCTATCTAGTGTTTGTGTATTTGAGGACTGCTGTGCAATTTACATAAAACTCCAGAAAACCAGCACCATCGTTTTACCTTTTTCAAAAATACATTTGGTATTTACATATTTTAAATGGTTGGAAAGAAGTTAACTTTTTTGTGACACATGGGAAGAACGGAAAAGCTGAAACTTGAACATGAAGGTCCACAGCGGTGTTAGGCACAACAGCCAAGAGGTGGGAACACCCAAGTGTCGGTGGATGGTGGACGGATGGAGACAATGCGGTTCATCCAGACAATGGAGTGTTATTCAGCTTACGAAGGAAGGAAGCTCTGACCCCATCCACAACGTAGATGAACCTTGAGGACATGATGTTCAGTGGCATAAGCCAGACACAGAAGGACAGACACTGTGAGATGCCACTCAGGGCCCTGGAGGAGTCCGACCCATTGAGACAGGAAGTGGATGGCGGGAGCCACGGGCTGGGGCGAGGGGTGGGGAGTTAGTGTTTTACGGGGACGGAGTTTCAGTTGGGAGGATGAGGAAGTTCTGAAGGTGGATGCAGGCAGTGGCTGCATAGCATTGCGAACGTGCTTACGGCCACCGAGCTGTACACTTCAGAGGAGCTTCTGAGTCACTGCAGCCCAAGCAAAGGCCTAGAGTCGGGACCAAGCCCGGGAGAGCAGTCGTCTGGAGCACAGGCTCTGCATCAGGCTCCCGTCCCTGGCAACCACTGGCTCCGTGACTCTGAGCTGGTGACCTTATCTCCCGAGGCTGTTTCCCCACCTGCTAGATGGGCCCGGAACAGCCACCCTCCTCAGGAGGAGGACAGGGCTGAGGTCAGGAGGGGGCACAGGTCGCCAGCGTTGGGCACGAGATGCTGCTGCTGCTGCTGTTAGGATTCTTCTCGAGGGCAATGGGGAGCCGTGGTGTGTTCTTGAGCAGGGAAGGGACAGATAGACACGAATCTGCGGGGCTAGGGAACTACCCTGTTGAAGCTGCCGCTGCCTCTCCACTCCACAGAGAGCGTGTTGAGGACAGACAGGCCATCTAAGATCATCAAACTGGACACCGTGCGGGTGATCGCGGAGAAGGTAAGCGGGGTCCCATTTCATGGATGCGGCGCCTGAGGCCCAGGGTCCAATCTGCTCTCTTCCCACTCCCTGCAAGTGTGGTCTCCCATGGAGCCCCCTCCAGAGGTTGGGCTCGAGGGGGACAGAGCCTGCCCAGAGTCACACACAGGCTGGGGAGGTCGAGTGACACCAACTGGGGCTCTGGGCCTCAGACGCTGTGGCCTGGGCTATCACCAAGCCCACCTCCAACATGCCGCCTGCGGATGTGCGAGGGTGGGGTCCACTCTGACCTGACCCTTACTCTCCCTCTGATTCCCCACCGTCTCTCTGGGCTGTTTCTGGGTGTGTTTCTCTCTCCGCTCTCATCCTCTCCCACTGCCCCCTCCATGGGCCCTCCCCAGGACAAGCACGCGCTCCTAGATGTGACACCCTCGGCAGTGGAGCGCCTCAACTATGTGCAGTACTACCCCATCGTGGTCTTCTGTGCCCCCGAGAGCCGCTCGGCCCTCAAGGCTCTGCGCCAGTGGTTGGCGCCAGCCTCCCGCCGCAGCACCCGCCGCCTCTATGCTCAGGCCCAGAAGCTCTGGAAGCACAGTGACCACCTCTTCACAGGTAGGGTGGGACGGGAGCCGGGGAGGCCGTGGGTCTGGCCTGAGTGTGGGCCGCACTGATGCCCCCTCCCCGCAGCCACCGTTCACCTGCAAGGCACAAGCGACGGCTGGTACCAGGAGCTCAAGGCCATTATCCAGGAGCAGCAGATGCGGCCCATCTGGACAGCTGAGGACCAGGTACCCGGCCAGGGTTTGGAGCCTCTGGTTGGGTGTAGGGGTAGGTGAGGGCTCAGGGTCACAGCCAAGGCCAAGATCTGACCTGAGATCAGATACCTGAGGTGAGATGGGATTGGGAGACTCAACTTGGGGACTCGGGATGGATTCAGGGATTGGGGCTCAACTCAAGTTTAGGGGCTCAGGCAAAGGGTCAATGGTCGGAACTCACCCAGCGGTCAAGGGTTAAGCCTCAACCTGAGGGGCAAGGGTCTCACCTGGTTTGAGACTGGAGTTTGAAGATCACCTGGGTTTGGTTTGAGATCCAGGAGGCCCTGGGCTGGGGGTTTTGGCTCAGCCAGACCACACCCACCCCACAGCTAGACGGCTCCCTGGAGGACAACCTGGACCTCCCTCACCGCGGCCCGAACGACAGCTCCGCGGATCTGAGCTGTGACAGCCGGGCCAACAGCGATTACGAGACAGACGGCGAGGGCTACACGGACGGTGAGGGTGGGCCCCACACAGACGTGGACGAGGAGCCCCCAGCACCAGCCCTGGTCCGGTCCTCAGAGCCTGTGCTCGTGGAGACACCCGAGAGCCTGCGGGGTCCTGGGAGAGCCTCAGGGGCCCAGGTGAGCGGGACGGGAGGGTGGCCCCGGCACGGGTCTGGGGACGGTGCAGACACACGGAAGCTCTCTTTTCTGCCATGGTGTAAACAAACAGAAACTTCTCTGACCAGATCAGTGTCTGGGACCCGGAGCTATGCTTATGGACTGCTGGATCCCTTACAGCAAACACTTTCGTCTCTGTGCACGAAGCTTCCTCGTCTGGGATGCAGGGTAGATGCTAGAAGTCTTGACATCACAGGGTGGCTGTTTAACCACACTCAGCCCAAGCCCTGTTCACAGCTGGATATTTAACAGTAACATGTATTTACTTCGTTTTTATTCTACGTGGGGCTGCCTCAGCACCCGTAGTGCCTGTGATTTTGACATACATACCCTTCCTCCAGACCCTCTCTAGGTAAACGGAAAGATGTACAAATCTACGATGTCTGGTTGGACTCCCTGGGGCTGGGCAGTGCCCAACCTGCTCCACTGACCATGCAGCCTACCTAGGAGCAGGCACTGTCCTACGCACTTCACACGTGCGGACTCATTTAGGAACTCCTGACGGGTCCCCTGAAGAATGTTACGGATGGGAAACCCAGTCCCCCTTTGATAGCAGACTGGTGACAGCCAAGGCCTTCCCCTGTCCCAGCCTATTTTCTCATTTAAAACTGGGGATGAGCCTGGCCAGTGTGGCTCAGTGGTTGAGCATCAACCAGGTCACAGTTTGATTCCTGGTCAGGGCACATGCCTGGGTTGCTGGCTTGATACCCATTAGGGGGCGTACAGGAGGCAGCCGATCGATGATTCTCTCTCATCATTGATGTCTCTCTCTCTCCCCCTCTTCCTCTCTGAAATCAATTTAAAAAACATACAAAAATAATCAATAAAATTGGGGATGAGTTGTAGACCTGTGGTGGGGGCAGGAAGCAAGCTTGCGGGTGGCACTGCCTGGGCAGAGGTGGGAAGTGGGCTGGGGGTGGTTACTCACCTCAATGTGTCCTGCTTCGGGGGAGGGTTAACCCGTTTCTCCCTCCCCAGGTGGACAGCTGCCACCCACAGGGTCAGTGGCGCCAGGAAAGCATTCGGTAAGAGCCTCCGTACTCGCCTGGGGCCTTCGACCTTTTCCCTGGGACCGGGGTTTGGATGGTGGTGAGGGGGAGACCGAGAACCGGGCTGTGCCTTTGTGGCGCTCCTATCCTGGTAGCAAGATAGAGCCAGAGCCACTCTGAGCTCCACGCGGTCGGCAACGGGAGTCGGAATCCTCTCTCTGGGAAGACCGGGAAGGCTTCCTGGAAGGAGGGAAGCCTTCAGGAAGGTGACCGGCGGATAGTGGACGATGCTATGGGTCACCAACGTCTGTGACTTGACCTCCTGTGCAGGACAGGGGCTGTTGGCCTCGCTGGGCTTGGGGGAGGGGCGGGGGGGGGCTGCTGGATCTCAGTAGGGCTAGGACTTCGACAGCTGTGAAGGAGCTCATCAGTAAACCCAACCCCAAATGCCCAGTCTTGCTCATCTCTGTCCACACCCAGTGCGCCTCGTACAGTCAGCTGCGGTTAGTGGCAGGTAAACCCACACCCTCCTCGTTCGCAGCCTCTATTCTATTTCTTGACCCCCAGGACATATGCGCGAGAGGCTGTGAGGAAAAAGTTTACACAGGCCCGACGCGTGGAGTCCTCTGATGAAGATGGCTATGACTGGGGCCCGGCCACTGACCTATGACCCCCTCCCGGGTGGCAGCTGGCCACCCCCCTTTTCCTCCCAGGAGCTCGGACTCAGTTTCCCATACGGAACCTCGAACCCTGCTCCTTCCACCTGGTCTTGAATAAATATTTTCACAGCACTGACTTCTAGTGGCGTCCAGGAGGGACAGGGGAGCCAGAGTTAGGTCCTTTCTTTCCGCTCTTAACCCCACACACCCTGACCCAAAACCCGATCCATTTCATAAGCTTTTAATTTTTTTTTACATCAGAAAATAATATAGAGCCAAGCATCCTCTGCGGCCCCAGCTAGCCAAGGAGGCGACACGGACTGGAGTCCCAGGGCCCGCGGGGCTAAGGCACAGCGGTGGGGGGGGGGGGGTCTGGTCACAAGTATACAGGCTGTTCCTGGCCCGTGAGCAGGCGATAGGTGGTGGCTGGCATGGTCTTGATGTGGACCTGGGGGATGGGAGAGGAGGCGGGGGTTGGGGTGGGCCTGGGTTGGCGGGAGGGCACCCCCAGTCCCACCACTGCCCACGCACCTCCGTGTGGGCCTCGGTGAGCAGTTCAATGACACGGGCGTGTGGCGTGGCCACCACACTGTGTCCGTTGATCTCGATGATTCGGTGTCCCACGCGAACGCCCCCACGCTCAGCGATGCCACCCCGGAGGAGACTGCAGATCTGACGGGACAGGAAGGGGCCACGATGCTCAGGGGGCTGTGCTTGGGGCTGCCCACCCCCCACCACAGTGCTCTGGGCTGGGGCCTCACGATGCCGTCCTCCACGCAGAATCCCAGCTGCTCGCGGGCGTGGGGCCGGTGAATGATGGCCGTGGTGACCGGCGGACAGTGGACGATGCTGAGGGTCACCAGCGTCTGTGACTTGACCTCCTGTGCAGACAGGGGCTGTTGGCCTCACTGGGCTTCTGGGGGGGGGGGGCTGCTGGACCTCTGGGCAAGTTGCAGCCTCCCCTGGGCCTCAGTTTATCCACCCGGAAAATGGAGATTTGGAGTCAAGGCTCTAGATTCTAGAAGACCCCTCAAGAAGCAGTTAAGAACACGATGGCCTCGGGGTCGGAGCTGTGTGACCTCTCACCTCTCTGACTCCCTGGGCCTCAGAGTCCTCATGGTCAAAAGCAAGTTCTAAAGTGTCCATCAGGCAGGGTTACACGCACTTCGTGTCACGCTGTGGGGACTGTGAGACCTACTCTTCTGACCTGGCCAGGCCCCTCCTCATTCCTGAGCCTCGCTTTCCCTAGTTGGGCAACAAGGTTCAAGACTCACGAGCACATGTGCTGCCTCATGGCCGACAGGAGCAGCTGCTGGCACTGCCACCAGCCGCCTGCACTCCAATCCTGCTACTGCACCAGTGAGGTCGCCCTGGACGGGGACTGCCCTCTCCCAGCCTGTTTCCCTAAGCTCACAGGAGCTGGTAGGGTTCTACCATGTCCCTTCTGGGCTGGGTCCCGGGGACCTGTCCAGAGTAGGTACCTCTGTACTCTTCCCAGATGCACGCGGAGGCAGGCCTGCCGCCCGGGGCCCTTAAGCCAGCCCCTCTGGCCCCTCCCCCAGGACTCACGCGTATGGCCGCTTGGACACTGGCCAGGGGCAGCCCCACTAGACTGGTCCCGTTGATGGCAGTAAGGCGGTCCCCGATGCTGAGGGACCCCGAGCGCTCAGCGGGACCCCCATGCAGCAGGTTGGCAATGACAGCCGTGGGCAGCAAGGATCCCCAGCCGGACTCCACCAGGGCCACGCCCAAGCCCTCACCCTGGCGCTTCTCGATGACCACCTAGGAGAGGACATAGGTAGGGCATGAGGGCTGCTCAGTGGGGGCCAGGAAGGGGGTGGCCCACCACCCACTCGCTCACCTCCCTGCAGTTCTCGCTGTTGGAGAAGTGGTCGAGGTCCCCATTGTGGAGGTAGCCGGAGCCCGCGGCCCCCTGGCTTGGCTGGGTGCCCACCTGGCTGGGGTCAATGCCGCTTTCCCGCAGAAACTGGCTGTACGCCACCGCAAAGGCCTGGCCGATGGCCTGAGCAATGAGCTGGGCCTGTGGGGGATGGGCAGCATCTCCCGGGGGTGTCCCACCCTCCTTCCGGTCCCCCAAATCCCCTGACATCTTCAGAATCCAACCCACCTGGGACAAGATTCCCAGGAGACAGCCTACATGATTTTGGGAAAATAGCCACTGTCTTAGGAAATCGGAGACAGGCCTGGGGCAGGAAAGGTTTCGGGGTTCGGCGGCACCAGTCTCACAGTCTTACAGAAAAAACGGGAATATGTGGGACCTATTGGAGGGATGGAGAGACCTGCCAGCACGGAGGACCAAGCGAGGGCAGTGGGGTGACAGTGTGGCCAGTGGCCTTTACAGGAGGTTGGGGGCACCCGGACACCAGAGCCCAGCTGCTCACATCATCCGAGTGGAAAACGTGGCAGATCATCTTGTAGAGCCGATGGCCGTGGGCCTGGGATGCCGGGCGCCGAGCCAGCCGCCGACGGGCCATGATCACCAGCACGCTGCCGATGTCAGCGATGTAGGAGATGGTCTGCAGGGCGTGGTCCATCATGGCCTCCTGGAGGTGGGGGAGATCAGGCCTGGGCAGACGGCGGAGGCCTCCATGGAGCGCCCCCAGGCACCAGAGACTGGGTCTGAGCCCTGTACCTGGGAGTCGGCCATCAGAACCTTGATCCTCTTGGTGGAGATGAAGAGGTCCACCTCCGTCATGGGCTGGGTCTCCCCATCAGGGGCCTGTGGGGGTGGGGAGGGAGGTAGAGGCACCCAGAGACCCAGCAGGGCCTTGGAGGACCTGGTCTGTAGCCTGCCTGCCCACCCACCCTCCTGCCCGCCCCTGGCTTCACCTTGACGCGGTCCATGGCCTCCTGGGCCTGCGCCATTCGAGTGCTGGGGGGTGGGTTCCTCTCGGACACCAGCTGGGTGGAGCCCAGGTATTTGGCCCCAAATATGACACCATCACAGAGGTCTTCATGGTCACAGGGACCTGATACTGAGGGCAACAGCGGAGGCAGGTCAGCCCGAGAGCCCCAGCCAGGCTTGTCCGCCCTCATGGATTTGGTCCAGGGTTCTGGCTGTCTGAATGGTCTGGAAGCACAGAGAGATCTACCCTCTCATGACTTGGTACTGCTGCCTCACACACGTCTGCCCAGTTTCCCAGAACTACCCCACTAGCGGGAGACACACCCAGCAGCTTGGCCTTCAGAAATGTAGAACCGTGTGGTCCGGCACTCCAGAGCCAGCTCTGTCCTTGTCTCAAAGGTTCCCAGGCAGAGGAAGGGGCTTTTGTGAGTCCAGCAGCACAGCTAGATCCAAAACCAGCAATGGCCGCCTGGCCATCATGACTCAGCGGTTAGTGTCAACCTATGAACCAGGAGGTCATGGTTCCATTCCCGGGCGGGGCATATGCCCGGATTGTGGGCTTGATACCAGGTGGGGGGCGTGCAGGAGGCAGCTGATCAATGATTCTCTCTCATCATCGATGTGTCTATCTCTCTCTCTCCCTCTCTCTTCCTCTTTCTGAAATCAATAAAAACAACAAAAACACCAATAAAACCCCCAGGACTAGTGCTAACAGAAACCTCCACACTATGTTTCTAGAATTCCATGATGAGACTAGAACCAGATGGTCCCACCCCCATTTCTAAAACTGGCAACACTACAGAACTAGTCAATTCTACTCAATGGTTCTGGAATCCCCCCCGACTCGATCTGGTGGCAATGAGCTCTATTAGCCTAGAATTCCCCCCCCTATCTGTACTGAACTATGGAAAACTAACTCTACTCCGCAGTCATAGAACTGCCCACTTGGGGAGAGACAATTCTTAAGAACTCTGAAACTCTCACAACCCCAGATGGCTCTGAGTTATGTCTGTAGAACTCCGACAGGTTTCAAACCACAGAATTCTGTCAGGGGTTCTAGAAACCTACATCACTCCAGAATCAGACTTTTCCACTCAATGATTCCAGAATTTCTTAATCATCACAGCATCAGGTAGCTCTTCCTATGGTTCTAGAATCCCCTCGATAATTCATGACCACAGATGCACTCACTGATTCTGAGAATTACTTGAACACCCAGAAACAAACAACTCTGGGCCTGGTTCTAGAATTCCCCTAAACCAGCCCAGAAACACAGAAAGCTTTGCCCCCATGGCTCTAGACTCTCCTGAGCAACATAAAACCAGACAACTGCTCTGCCAGCAGTTCTAGAATGTTCTAAGCAATAGCTATTGCCTTTTTTTGGTTTAGAACCACAGGTACAGGCCCCAGTGAAGTAAACCCCATTCCTGTGTGTGAGCTTATAAACTACAAATATCTCTGCCTGTTGTCCTTCAAGATCTGAGCATTCTGGAATGGCAGACAACTCTGTTCTGGGGTTCCAGACTGTCTATCCAATATCAGCCACCAGGCACTTGGACACAATGCACTTGAGACGTGGCTGGTCTGGACCGAGATGTTCAATACAAAATGCACACTGAATTTTATCTCTCAGTAAAATAACTGTAAGATGTTAATTATATGTTAAAATGTCATTTCAATACATTGAATTAATTGAGTTATTAATCTTACCTGTTTATTTTTTTAATTAGAAAAGTTTTTTTGTTTTTTTTTTCATTTATAGATTTGAGAGAGAAAAAGAGAAACAATGATTTTGCTGTTCCGCTTACTTCTGCATTCATTGGCTGGTTCTTACGCGTGCCCTCACTGGGGACCAAATCCACTACAATCTTGGCAGAGTATCAGGACAACGCTCTAACCAACTGACCTACCCAGCCAGCGCCGTAACTAGAAAATTTCAAGTCGATATAGCTCACACTCTGTTTATTGTGTATGGCGCCCCTCTAGAACTTTCTGACGGCTCCTCTAAAATTAGACAGCTCTGCTTAGTTCTAGAATACCTGTTGGTCTAGAGCCAAAGAGACTTTGTATTTGCTCTACGGTTCTAGAACGTCCAGTCTGAATAGAACCATACAGCTCTGTTCATCGTTCCAGAACACACAGGAGCCCAGGTTCCCTTGACCTAGAACCACAGGCACAATGCCCAGTTCTGGAACTCCCTAGGTGAGTTGTAACACCACCGACAACTCTAGAACCTTCTTGAAACTATAGGTCTAAACCATCTCCTCTTCTTACAACCATAGAATCTGATTTTGACATATAGCCTCAGATAGTTTTTGGGAAAATTCTAGAATATCCCAGGTCAGAACTGGTTTTTCCCGATGCCTTTGGAGCAGAGATTAGCAAACTTTCCTGCAAAAGGATAAACAGTAAATTATTTTTATTTTGTGGGATAGGTGGTCTCTGTTGCAACACAAAAGCCACCATAGACAATATATAAATGAATAGATATGATGCCCCAATAAAACTTTTATTTGTGGACACAGAAACTTGAATTGCATTATTATTTTCATGTGTCAAGAAACGGTGCGCTTCTTCTTACAAGCATTTACAAATTAAAAAGCCATTGTAGCACACAAGACATACCAGAACAGGTTGTGGGTCAGAGTTGGTCTACAGATGGTAATTTGCCAACCCCTGCTCTAGAACAGAGTGCCACAAATACCCCAGCCTGCCATACTGTCTTCTACTCACTCTAGAACATTCCCAAAGCTGTCTCTCTTCTCTCAGGCCTTCAGGAATCAACCTAAAACCATTCTCAGAGCCTCTCTTGAAGCAACTCCTTACTGGCAAACTCTGAGTCACATGTCAGGAGCCTGATTCAAGCTGTTCTGAAACCCCTAGGTTCCTGGGGTCAGGGTGGGTGGGACACTCACCCTCCTGGAAGGCAGGGTAGGAAGCTGCGGTCTTGGGGCTCTAGGAGATAAAAGAGGAGCAGGACTGAGTCCCCCTGGCTGGGCTCCTGGCAGCAGAGAAGGTCTGGGGGTTGGGGCAAACACTACCTGGGCACTGGCAGGCCGCTCCTCAGGAGCAATCAGAGGGACCGTCTCCAGCCAGGGTTCCGGGGAGCTGCTTGAGCTCTTGCTGCCATGATGCTCAGCAGAGGCTCCCTCTGCCCACTCTGGGGAACCAGTATCCTCATCTGGGTCCTGAGGGGGCTGTAACAGGTGAGGAGCAGGGTCTGGGGGCTCCTTAGGACAAGATTGGGAAGGAGGACACTCCTCGAGGTGCAAAAGACTCAGCAGGTCGTCCCTGCCAGCCTCAGCAGACAAGAGCCCATGGGCATCAGCCACATCCTGGGAGGCCAGGCCATGACCGGTGGCAATGTGCAGGGGGCAGGGGAGCCCATCGGGGGACAGGCCCACGAGATCACCCGGCAGAGCCTCCAACTGCTGCGCTAGATCCTGAACGTTTGGCCCGTCAAGTTCCATCTGACTCAGGCTGCATGGGCCTCCTGGCACTGAGTCCCACTGGCAGTCAGGACTCTGGTCCTGAGAGGGCGAGTGTGTGTCCCTGGGCTCCTCCAAGTCCATGGCCAGCGGCCCTGGGGGGTGGGGTGGGGGAGTTGTCAGGAATTCAAGGCCTGGATCCAGGCTCAGGCCAGCATCTGAAAGAGATTTAAAGATGAGATTTCCTGGGTACCAACTTGGTGCTAGGTGTTAGCTGGGAGCTGTTTATAGATAGCACATAATTTAACCCCACCATATCATATCATGCAATGTAGGGTCAGCTATGATCCCCATTTTACAGATGAGGAAACGGAGGCGCAGAATGAGCAGTTGTAAGGCAGTGTGACATCCCGGGTGTCCACCCTGACTTCTCCCCATCGTGGAACCCGTTCACCCCAGCCCTTACTCTTCCAAGTCTTTCTCCCCCGGGACGTGGTCCCCAGGCTAGAGATACACCCTGGCTATACAGACCCAAAGGTGCAGGCCCCCGAGATCCTGGACTCAAGACCCCAACCCAAGACTTAGACCCAGGACCTCGGACTAAAAACTAGAGACCCAAGATACCAGAAAGCCGACCCTAATCTCAAAACCTCCAATGCCACGCTCAAGATGGACCCCCAGACTAAGACCCGGGCCTCAGATCTGGTCTGAAGACGACTCGAGTCTAAAGCTAAGAACCCAATCCTTATGCAGACCCAAGATTCAAGACTTCAGACCCGTAGCCGCAGGCGCCGGCCCCAGACCCCGCTCTGCCGCTCCAAGACACTCACTTCGCAAATCGAGGTGGCCTCACCCCGCAGTGGCCCCACATCCCGGGCCGGCATGGTCTTCCCAGCCGCCGCCGCTCACCTTTCCTGGTCGGGGCGCCGGCAGATCCGCCCAGCGCTCCCGGCCTACTGGGCTTGCGCTCCCTTCGCGGAGCCTGCTGGGAAATGTAGTTCTCCCAGCCAACCTGGCCGCGCGGGGGCGCCAAGTTTCAGAACTGCAAGTTCGAATCCCAAGCCTCCATTTACGTAGCATGGAAGTCGGGGCTGGCCTCTGGGCCTGTTTCCTTAACTGCAAAACGGGGTTAATAATCGCTATCGGTCTCCTACGACTGTGCTCATTATTCCAAGGGATGGCCTATGGGAAGGTATGAGCCTGGAAAATACTAACGGAGAATGGTAGATGGTCTCTTTCGACTCTAGGACAACGGAAGTAGCGTGAAGACCCAATTGTATACAGACTTCCCATTTGGCTCACAGGAGGGAGGCTGAATGACGCATCTTGGCTTTCCCAATGACACTTATTCTTTTTTATTTTCAGTTTCCTCAGTTACAAATTGGTAATAATAATAATAGGAGAGGTAATATCTCGTAATTGTGAGGGTTAAACAAAATCAAGCCGGTTAAGATTTAACAATTGGGCTGGAATGTGAACCTGTTACTATCTAATGACTTTTAGGCTTTGAGTATTTGCGCATTGAATAGAATCAGAAATGTATAAGATGTGGTCTTTAAAGTAAATAAGTAACCGAAGAAGGGCAAGAAGTCAATGAAACAGCCCTTTAAAATCGCCTCTTACAATAATTAATGTATCAAAGAATGTAGGCCTTAGGCTGAAATACTACATTTCCCAGGAATCTCTAGGAGCCTCTAGCTCTCAAGCTGACGTCTCAAAAAACGTGTACGTGCATGCAGCCGGCGTACGTCATGGCGGCCAGACGCTTATTCGGGGCTACCCGGGCCTGGGCTGGCTGGCGGCCTCGGGAGCCCCCGGACCCCGCCGCTCCTGGAAGACTCCTCGTACGGGATTATGCCAAGAAACCCGGTGAGCTGGGTTAAGAGAAACCAAAATGGGAACAGTGAGGACATTGGGTAATTTGCATTGCGCAGGCGCTGGTGGCGGAGATGGTTCTTAGAATCAAGGCGCCCGCGGGAAGTGGCCTGCCCCTAGGTGTTACGCGCAGGCGCAGTTTGAGGGACGTAGGGCTCACTCGGACTCTGAGCAGCCACCAGCCCGGAGCTGAGCAGCCAGTGACGGCGGTGTGACAGGTGGAGCAGACGCGCCTCACTGCGCAGGCGTGGGTGCGTTTTCTTGGGGGAGGGGGAGAAGGAGATGGGGGCGGGGAGGGAGGCGGTCAGGAACCTGCGTCCCAATCCTGTTTCTTCCCCAAATGACTGTGTAATCTTCTGCACGTCGTCACCAGAAATCTGAGGAGTCCCAGTATTAATCACTTAAGCAAAACCAAAACAGAGTTATTTGGATTTTAGCTGGATACCACCATGCCTGATCTTTGTTGAAAGAAGGAATTGCCAACTATTTGTTAGGTCTTTAGGAGACACAGCAGCACTTTCTTTATGAGATAAACAGAAAGAATCAAAACTGACTTGAAGAGGAGTGGTTTGGTCACTCTGAGCATCAGTGTTACTTAACTCCAGTATCCATGTCAACGTAAAACCATTTGAGTGCTGTAGACAGAGGCCAGCCAGGGCCTGGGACCACCCTGAGAGACAGGGAGGGAAGGCTGGCCTCCAGAGGGTGGAGCTGGGCTGAACCGGGCTGAACTCTTACCTCCTCCCCACTCCAGTCATGAAGGGGGCCAAAGGCGGCAAAGGCGGCGTGGTCAGTGATGTCTTGAAGGACCCGGAGTTGTGCACAGACCCCGTCCGGCTCACCACACACGCCATGGGCGTTAACATCTACAAGGAGGGCCAGGACGTGGTCCTGAAGCCGGATGCCGAGTACCCTGAGTGGTGAGTGGGCCAGGCTGGAGAGTGGGGCAAACCATTGAACAGGCGAGGTGTAGCCTGCAGGTTTTTGGGAGGACTGCTCTCGGGAGGCAATGCATGAGTGAAGACCTGAGTAGGTGCAAGGGAACCACCAGTGCAAAGGCCCTGGGGCAGCACTGTACCTGGTTTTTAGGGACAAGGTGGAGAGTAGGGGTAGATGGGGCAGGGAGGTCATGGAACCTAGTCCTGGCTGGTCCTGGGGACTGCAGGGATTTCAATTTTGCTCTTGGTCTTGAGAGCATTAGCAGGGCATGGAAACCATTAACAGTTGCTGATCCTTAAACCTGGGGAAGGTGCAGAAAGGTTGAGTGGGTTGGGAGGCATTACAGGTGCACAGCATGGACAGTGACCAGGAGGCAGGAGAAGGCTTGGCATGTCCCCACCTCAGACGTCAGCACTATTGGGATGGAGGTGCTCCCTTGTTTCACAGCCAGAAACCTGGCTCAGGGAAGGTGAGGGACCACCCTGAGATCACAGCCCCGGGACCCAGACCTGCCAGTGCCTCGGCAGTGCCTCTACCCAAGGTACCTGGGGCCCTGGAGTTGCGGATGGTGTTGGGCAGCCCTGATTCCTGCCTATACCCCACTAGGCTGTTCCAGATGAATGTGGGCCCCCCCAAGGAGCTGGAGGAGCTGGACCCTGAGACCTGGGAGTACTGGCGGCTGCTGCGGAAACACAACATTTGGCGCCAAAACCGGCTGAGCAAGTACCGGAAGTTTTAGTGGAGGAGGGACCGAAGCTCCCTGACGCACCAAGGACCTCACCAGGCCCCAGAGGAGGACCCCGGAGGGGCACCACACCTCCCCATCCTGCCCCATGAAAGACCATTTTCCTGGAGAAGGCAGACTTTTCCCCACCTGTGTTCTTTGTCGCCTCCACAGTGAAGCTGGACCGTGGTCGTGGGGACCAATAAAGACCTCTGGGCGGGTTGTCATTGGCAGGTCCTGGATGCTACTCAGTGTCATCTGATGTTGGGCCATTGGAAAGTCGAGCATGTGGCAGGGAGGTGGGCACCTCCTCAGACACAGTGGCTTCTAGTGATTGGCTGGGCTGCTGTAGGTCCATCTTCACTCCAGGCTTCGCTGGGTTTCTTAGCCTGGTTCCTGGAATTCTAACACTGCCCAGGAGGTCTCAACCCCTCAAGTGGGAGGTTTTTCTACCAAAACTTCTCTTGGTTGTAAGGGATTCTGACTCGAGCTGTGTGAAGCAGAACAGAATTTTCCAGCTTCAGGAACTAAACTGCCCCGCGTGGGGCTCGCCTCAGGCATGGTTGGATCCAGGTGCTTCAGGGCGCAGCTGTATGGTTCTCTTCTCCATCTGTATCCATTTGACCCCCAGTAGGTCTCTAGGGCAGGGGTGGCCCCGGGGCTCCAGACTGACACCCTCTTAGCCAGTTCAGCAAACCTCGCCAGATGGAAGGCACTTCCTTTCCTTCCTGCCAAGGCCGCAGGGCTCATCTTCACTGGCCACTCACTCGAGCCCAGGGACGGGCCTGCCAGCCATCCTGTCCATCCGTCCTGGAGTGTACGTGGTGTACGTGAGCACTATCCACAGCCCCAGGGAGAACCTCAGTTCTGGGTGGTCCTAACTCCTGCCCTGCCTGGCTGTGAGGGATGGGTCTCAAAGACAGGGTCGCAGGGACGAGGCCAGTGCCCACCGGATTGGAGGAGGCTGTGGGTGGGTGGGGGGGGACGGGACCCACTAAGCAGTTCCTGTAAGGTCCCACCCTCCCTGCTGTGGCCTCAACCTCTCCTTCAAGGATGGGGTTGGAGCGTTGGCACCACCCTTCAGCCTCTGGGTCCACATGCTGGCTGGGGAGGGTGGGGTCCCCACAGCTAATGCTGCCTGGTCCCAGGAACATGAGCCTTTATCAGCTTAGGAGGACTTTGCCAAGGGGATTATTGAAAACCTACCCTCCCAGGTGGCCCGCCCTGGGCATGTGGCCATTCCAACCCTCCCATGACTCACTCTTAGGGTAAAAAAGCTGTACTACCACAGGCCCTGCCTGCCCTGCCCCCATCGCCTCCCTGCCCTCCCCTCCCATTCCCTGTCCCTGTCCCTGTCCCTTTCCCTTACTCTGCTCCGTGTGGCAGAGGCTCCTCGATGCTCTTCCAATACCCCTGCTGGGTCTTGCCCCAGTGCCTTTGCACTTGCTATGCCAGTTGCCCGGGTGTCGCTATGGCTGCCTCCTTCACCTCCTCCATGAGGTCACCTCCATGAGGCCTCCTTCATCACCATATTAAACTGCAGCACCTGCCACTCCTGTTTGCCCTTCCCAGTGTTATTCTCCCTAGCATTTACCACCAGCTGGCGTTTTATGTTTTATTTATTTTTTAATGGTGCATCTCGTCTCCCACTGGACTGGCAGCTTCATTGGAACAGGAATTTTTATCTGTTTTGTTCAGTTTGTGTCCCCATCACGTACGGGATATTTTTGTTGTTGCTGTTGCCGTTAATCCTCACCCAAGGGCATGTTTTGAAGATATTTTTCCATTGATTTTAGAGAAGGTTGGGGGAAAGACAGAAACAGCGATGTGGGAGAGACACATGGCATGGTTGCCTCCCAAACGGGCCCTGACGGGGCCAGGGATCGAGCCTGCAGTCGAGGTACATAACCTTGAGCACAATCAAACCCAGGACCCTTTAGTCCTCAGGCCAATGCTCTATCCTCTGAGCCAAACCGAGGGCCCTATTGCTTACTGGATGAATGGACGGATGAATTGGTGAAGTGAGTTGGACAGAACAAATGCTGGCCCTCCCACCAGCGCCCCATCCACCCTCGCTGGGCTGGGAGATGGAACAGGGTCTCTGGTCAATGGGGACATAAGCCACACTTCAGTCACGGAGGGGACAAAGATAAGGATGGACAGTACGTGCTTAGCCTCAGCCTTGGCCCCCTTTGCCCGGCCTGGGACCCAGTGATGCCTGGGGCTAAGGAGTCAGGCAATTCCCGAGTCCCTACTGACTATGGCCTCAGGGAACTGGCTTCCCATCAGTGACCTCCCTGTAAAATGGGGCTGAGCCTCCCCTGATGGGCTCCAGCCAGGAGTGCACCCTGAGAGGTAGCAGCTGGACATGAGCTGCTCTGCTGTTAGGTATTTCTCGGAGAGGGAGGCCCTGGGAGCTGGGTGGCTCTGCTGGTGAAAGCTTAGCAAGGATTTAGACTCGTTGACTCAAAGAATTAAGAGCCTAGTGGCTCCCCATTCCAGCCTTACAGTCCCAGAGCCTCTGAGTCCACCCACCCGGACACCTCCATTAGACAGCAGGGCACTGAGGCCCGAGGAGGGGCAGCGACGCCCTCCAGGCACCCAGAACCCGCCTCCCGGGCCTGAAAGTCCTACGGCCACCTCCTATCCAGTCTCCCAGAAAGGCAGGGTGGGGTGGGGACCTGGCATGGTGGCCACAGACGGAGGGTGGGATGGGCAGTTCCTTCCTCATAGACCGGCCTGTGGTGGGCTGCTCCGTGACCTTGGCCGAGACCTGTCACCCAGGCCCTGGGGACCGGCCAAAGAGGGAGACTGGTCGGCACCAGGCTCAAGCCGATGGCCAGGCCCTGTCCAGCGCCTGTGCGTGCTCCTTGGCCAGAAACCGAATGGACGCCTCCTCCAGAGGGAAGCCGTCCATGAAGGCCGGACCGAAGGCGTGAGGCCCGAAGGATGCCTGCAGCCCCGGGGCTGGGCCCAGGAGGTGAGCGAGGCCAGGCCTGGCAGGGGTCCCGGGGCCCAGCCAGGGCTCCAGAGGCAGTGGGATGGTCGGAGGGTGGGCAAAGGGCAGTGCAGGGGCCTCGGGGAGCCTCGAGGCTGCCACAGCCCCGGAGCCGGACTCCAGACGCTCCTGGCGCCGCCACTTGGCCCGACGGTTCTGGAACCACACCTGGAAGCAGCAAGAGGGTGCTTCCAGCCCAGAGCAGCGGGGAGGGGCCTGTTGCTTCTGCAGAATCCCTCCCGGCTGCAGTGCCGTGTTTTTTACTCGCCTTCAGGGCTGCCTCATGGCCCCATCGCATCACCTGCGTCTTTTCTGAATCTCTTTACCAGGCCCCTCCGGTCTTTCCTGGCCTTCGGTCAGGAAGTGCAAGCTTGGCTCGGGGTCCTTCCCAAGCTCTTCCTCAGCTTGGTTTTCCGGCTCGCCTTCCACCCATCTCCCCCGCTCGACGGGCAAACTTCTAACTTAACCCTGCACATCCTTGCGCATCCTGTTCAGATGCCTAGAGAAATGCCCTTTCTCCTTTCTAGCTGGCCAACTCCTACGCAGATGTCATAGCCCCAGTCCCCGCTCCCCTCTCCGGGTGGCATTGCCAGTTTCTCTTCTACCCGTGCACTGGGAGGGTCCCTGTTGGCTCTGGCTCCCTCCCTGGGTCATGGGGGGTGCCCTCACCTGCACCCGCACCTCCGGTAGGTGCACCTTGGCTGCCAGCTCCTCGCGGCTGTAAATGTCCGGGTAGTGGGAGGCCTCGAACGCCCGTTCCAGCTGGTGCAGCTGGTAAGTGGTGAAGGTGGTGCGGCTCCTCCGATGCTTCCTGGGGGCCTCCTCACAGGGTGCCAGCCCCGCACCCTCAGCCACAAGCCCCTCCCCAGGGCTCAGGAACATGGCTCCTCCTCGTCGCCTCCTGGTGGTACAGCAGGACGGGGTGGTGAGGCTGCAGGAGGGACTGTGGGGGGTGTGGGGGGAGGACAGGGAGCCCCCAGTACCTGCTGCGAAGGGGCTGTTCCCTCACAATGTCCTAAATTCATTCTGCCTCCCTCAGTCTCTGTCGGTTTCCAATGATCTCATTTTCCCTGTCTGTCTCCACTTCCTTCTGACTTTTGCCTCTGTCCCCCCACCTCTGATTCCTCTTTCCCCCTGGACCGCTCCCTGACTTCCTCTCTCTCTCTGTCTTCATCTTTCTGTTTGTCTCCCTCTGTGTCTAGACCCCCAGGAAAGCAGGCTGGGACGCTCCTAGTGCTTCCTCACCCCCAAGTCCTCTGTCTGGTGGGCTCCCTGCACCCCAGCTCCCCCCATGCCTGCCTTGCTCACCTGCTCAGCACCGACCACCCGAGCAGTCCCTCTTCAGCCCAGGTTCCACAGGCCCAGTGGCCTGTCCCAGCCAGCTCTGGGGGGTGGGGGCAGGATTAGTACAAGGTGATTAATTGAAGTGGCCCCTTCCATCTGGCTGCCCTGAGCTGCTGAGGGAGGAGGGCCAGGCGGGCGGAGGACTGGGGAGGGGCTGATGTTGAGGGGACACTTGGACCTGGGTCCTCCCCACCACTTGCAGCAAGGGCCTCCAACCTCTGGGTCTGTTTTCTCGGCTGTAAAACATGGACACCAGGACCCCCCTGCCCCCTGGGGCTCCCACTGGGACTCAGTGAGGTGATTAAAGGAAAGGGCGCGGCACAGTGGTTGGCGCACAGTGAGTGGGCAGCAAATGACTGCTGTTCCTGGTTTTACCTCTGGGGGCAGAAAAGGGCCCTTAGACTCACATGTCAACAGAGCTGGAGAAGCAAAGGTCCCAAAAGGCGAAGGCAACTTTAGGTGGCTCCTTGGACCCTGAGCAGGGCATGGCCTAGGGCACTTCAGCTGGGTTTGAGGTTTGAATACACATTTATTGAGCACTTACTGTATACCAGTGAACAAGACAGACACGGATCTTGGAGCTGACATCCTGGTTGGGAGGTGACCAGCGGCTGTAGCGTAAAATATAGTGCCAGGTGGCCAGAGGCGTAGAGAGGGAACTCCAGCGGGAAGGGGAAGGGAGCTCTTTTAAGGAAAGCGATCAGAGGGGGATGAGGGCAAGGCTGCCAGTTCTGGACGAGATGCGCTGTAAAGGGGAGGGTGCCAGGGAGCCATGGGAGGCTGTGGAGCAGGGAAGGGCCACGGTCAGGTGATATTTTGGACGCGTCCCTGCTTTGGAGATGGGATGAGGATGGGGTTGTCACAGGATCCAGGGAACGACCCTGAGACTGGTTTGCCAGCCTCCCCATCCAAGAAACCTGGGGGCTCAGGCCAGGGTGCCCTGAAAACATCAAAGAGGAGGTGGCTGGGATGGGGGGCCAACGTGAGGCCTGGAAGTCGGTGGCTGGATTTAGTGGAGGCCAGGCCCTCAGATGGCCTGGGGAGCGGATACAGGAGAAAGCAGAGATCTTTCTGGAACATTGGCTGTGTCGGGAGAGACACACATGGAGAAAGAGACAATGTCAGGCACCCCCACCCCCCGCCAGAAAAGGGGTGGCGCCCCCGGAGGAATCGGGTCCAACTGCAGGGACCAGCGGCCTTAGAGGAGGAGCCGGCTGGGCCTCCGTGTCCCATGGGAAGGGCCGGGGTCAGGGGGCCGGAGAGGCCCCAAAGGTCCTGAGCCCAGGCTCAGGGGCAGCTGCTGCTCCCAGGGCTCAGCCGCCAACTAGGAGTCAGGCTGTGGGGCGGCAGGTCGTCCTCCATCACTTTAAAATGTTAACAAGCTGCTCAGTTCTCAGGCCCCAATGAGCTACCTGGCCCTGCTGGTCAAGAGGCTGCAGAAGGGATGCGGGTCAGGTGCAGGGTGCTTTCTTGACTTAGCAGGATGTGGCTGAAGGTGCAGATGCTGTGTCCGCTTGAGGGCCGGATTAGGGCGGGGTGGGGCAGAACCCAGGGACTAGCAGCCCCTGCCGCTGGATTAGGCGGAGAGGGGGTGTGTGTGTGGGGGGTGTGTGTGTGGAGTGTGTACACCCACAGGCCACTCTGCCCCTCCAGCCTCCCACCCTTTATTTCTCCCTCAAGAAGAATCACTGAACCCTTTCAGGTGCTGGCGGGGAAACTGAGGCCAGAAGGTGGGCTGGCCTTCAGGGGGCACCTCAGGAGAGCAGTGTGACTTTGGGCACTTTCCTAGCTCAGGTGGGGTGGTCAGCATAGGTGAGAGGGCATACTGGGGCCTCGTGTTTCCTCTGCAGCTTGGGGCGTCCTGGGATGGGACAGCGTCCAGCCTGTCCCCAGACCCCGCCAGGCATCATAGAAACGATCTGGATGGGAATGTCAACTGAGATGGGGTAGGTGACAGTCACAGCAACCACTGAGCACCAGCTGTGTGCACTCAGCCCTCACTTTCTCCCCACTCCGGGTCCTTACAACCCCTCCTAAGATGCCTGATCATAGGGGGGCCCAGGTAGGGGACCAACCCACCCCCTAGTTGGCCTGCTGGGGCCACACAGCTAAGGGGCAAGGTAAGATATGAACCTGGGGCGCAAGCCCAGAGCCCAGCCCCCCTCACCAGAGAGGACAAGCGGGGCAGGGCCTCTGGACAGGCTGCTCCCCTGCGTTTTCTTGAGTCTCCAGGTCACGGGGTCAGACTGTTGGGTTGTGACAGCTGGAGGAAGTGGGTGGTCACACCGGAGCATCCCCAGCGGGGACACAGCTGCAGTGGCAGACCCTCCCGGGGCTCCTATACACCTGCTTCGAGGGGCAAGTCTCCCATGATCCTTGGAGCCCGAGACCCTGAGGGCTGGACACGGCACCCACAGATGGACCGTAGTGGGGCCTGCGGGTGATGGCAAGTGGGTCCCCCGAGTGGCTGTGATCTCTGGCCCAGAGAATCTCCTGGCTCCATCCCAGGGGTCTGTGACCCCACAGTGGCTGCCAGTGGGTCATAGCCAGGCAGACCCCTCAGTGGGCAGATGACTGGCAGGTGGATTGTCCCAGGCTGAGTGATGGGGGGCAGTGTGGACCGCCTGGGCTGAGAAGACGTTGGGGGTCGCAGAGAGAGACTCAGAGGCCCACAGTTCTTGGAACCAGTCTTTATCGAGGCACCAATCCTTCGCCCTGGGTCTGTGGTATCCAGGGGCTGCCCCAAGCCCCCCACAAGGGCCTGCTTCTGTGCTGTGAGCCAGGTGGGCAGCTTGCTGGCCCAAGCCTTCTTAGGCCTGGCCTGTGTCCCCACCCGGAGCCCCCCACTCTCTGTCCTCTGGGGCCCACGGCCCCACCAGGCAGGGTCAAGGCTCTTGGCTGCGGGGCAAGGTGGAGCCATCAGCGTCCTGTCCTTCAACATGGCCAGTGGCGCCCGCGCTGCGCAGCTCCCGGGCCAGCTTCTCAGCCAGTTTTCGAAAGGTTGGCCGGCGGGTGGGCTCCACCTCCCAGCAGCTGTTCATGAGGGTGTGGACAGGGCCCGGGCAGCCCTCAGGGGGCTCCATGCGGTACCCCTTCTCCACAGCCTCTGTCACCTCCTTCAGCGACTGTGGGCAGAGGGCACAGCAGTGTGGGCTGGGGTTCAGGGCTATGGCCCTAGACCCACATGGAACCCAGAGCCTCGCCCACCCAGGCCATGCTCACCATCTTGGGATATGGAGCCCGGCCATATGAGAAGACCTCCCATAGCAGCACCCCGAAACTCCAGACGTCGGACTTGCTGGAGAATTTCTGTGGGGCCCAAGACCAGGGTGAGGAGGGACCCTTCAAGGTTTCAGCTCCAGTCCCTGATTCTTCCAGGAAGTCCCCCTGGGTTGACCTGCACTCTCTGGTCTCTTCCTAACGGACTCCGTTCCCTGAGTCCTTGCCCCTTTGACCACGGGCAGCTCAGACGTGGTGCAGGGAGGAGGCTGGTTCTTTGTGCTCTCAGCACTGAGCCCAGACATGGGAGACAGGCCCAGACAGGGTCACACACAGGAGAGACCAGATGGAAACTAAAGAACCACGATGGAGCACGTACTCACTGGGGAGGCAGAGTCACTTCCCTTGGAGGTTCAGAGAGGCCAAGACCCGTGCCCACGGTCACAATGTGCCACGGTCACTTGCTCCAAGGTCCCTGGGGACAGAGGGGCGCTCACCCCATGTTTGAGTGCCTCAGGCGCTGTCCACTTGACGGGCAGTCGGCTGGAGTCCAGCCCCTTCCGCTCGCCCTTGGCCAGGCCAAAGTCGCTGACCTTGGCCACCAGGTCCTCAGAAATGAGGATGTTGCGGGCAGCAAGGTCTCGATGCACCAGCTTCTTGCTCTCCAGGTACTCCATGCCCTCGGCCACGTGCCTGGTTGGGGGGGGGGGGCACAGGGGCTCCGGTGGGCGGGTCAAACACCCCCAAGGCCAGGCTCCTTCCTGCGTTTCTCCTTGACCTTGGGAAGCCCCTTTCCCACCCACTGGGGCCCCACTCACAGGGAAAACTGCAGGAGCTGGGGGGTGTTCACAAGGGCCCGGCCCCGAGTTCGCAGAAAGTTCACCAGGTTGCCCTGGGGGAGGGGGGAGGGGAGGGAGACACGGGGCTCAGGTTCCAGGCTTCTAGGCTGCCCCTCCAAGGCCCAGCTGCACCCCCTCCGGCACCTCCGCCCCATTGTACCTTGCTCACGTGCTCCATGACGATATAGAGACCCTGGTGCAGGATCACGCCCAGCAGGCGCACCAGGTTCTTATGCTGCATCTTCCTGTGGGGAGACAGAGGGGGGGTGAAGCAGGGCTGGAACCCCCACCCCAGGGTGCCTGACCCCCACGGGGGACTCACGTCATGACCGCCGTCTCATCCAGGAAGGCCTGGGCTGTCACATCGCACTTGATGTTCTTCACAGCCACCTTCTGGCCCAGGTACTCGCCCTGCAGGACGGCTGGGGGGTGGGATGGAGACAGACAAAGGGACACTGACCCCCTGTACACCAACACAGCTCAGGCCCCAGGCCTGGAAACCCCCTCGGCCGCACCAGCTCCGAACCCCTAAACCCCTGATCAAAGAGGATCTAGGGGTCTGCAAACCCTGTCCCTAGGGCCAAACCCAGGCCCATCGTGTGTTTTTGCAAGGATGGGATGAGCTCAGGATGGTTTTTATATTCTTGTCGGTCTTTATATTCTTAAGTAGTTCAAAAAAAATCAAAAGAATGTTATTCCATGACACATGAAAATTATGGGGGGGAAAAAATTCAGTGTCTACAAATAAAGTTTTATTGGCACACAGCCACTCCTGTTGTTTTACCTATCATCTGGGGCTGCTTTCCTGCTACAAATGCAGAGCTGAGCAGATGTGCAGACTGTCTGGCCTGCAAAGTCAAAAATATTTGCACTTCGGCCCTTTACACAGAAAGTCCACAGGTCCCTGACCTAAGCCCTAGAACCTTCCAGAATAATCACTTCAGGGAATGGCACTCCACGCACAGGGACCAGCGTGTGCGCGAGGCTGGAGGTGTGAGGGACTCACATTCGCTGGGTGCCTGCCTGAGTGTATTTACTTCACAACAGCTGCTGTCAACCCCCTTTCACAGAGGAGGAAACGCAGACTCAGGGAGAGGAGTGGTTTGCCTTCAGCTGCCCAGCAAGTAGGTATTAAATATGGATGTGAATTCATGTCTGTGACTCTAAAACTTGAACCCCCCCACCTTCCTTCAGCTCGCCCCGCTACACCCCCTACTCACCTCCAAACTCCCCCTCTCCGATTTGCGCTCCCAAGGTCAAATACTGCAGGTCCAGTAACCAGCCAGCTGTGGGGCAAAGACCCGGTCAGAGAGGTAACAGGCTCCCCCAGCCCCACCCATCGGGAGCGCCACCTGGAGAGGCCAGATGGTGTCTCCCACAGCGCCCAGCTGTGGGCACACATTTGGTGGCTGCTGTTCCCAGGAATGGTCCAAAGGGCATGGCTGACACACCCCACTCCTGATACCAGTTATGTGGTCAAAGGCAACAGAGCCTACCCTTCAGGGCTGCCCATCCCTCCTACCTGGACACTGTGTCCCTTTCAATACCGCAAGGGCTCGTGCCTTTACAGTCCTTAACCTCTGGCCTCACAGGGACACACACAGCAAAAATGCAATAGACGCGGAAGCAGTAAAGCTTGTGGAACCTTAGGAAGATTCCTGTGCTCCGGCCGCCCTGACCTCTGGTCTCGGGCCAGTGGTCTCTAACTTGGCCTCCTCCCCGTCCAAATCAGGAGCCCTCAGGCCCGATCAGGCATGGCAACACCCCCCTCCACCCCGTGCCACCCCCACGACATCCAGATGTCCCCAGGAGAAACCATGCTCCCAAGGGGACAGGCATGGTCACGAGGTTCGAAGACTGTGGGGTTGGCTATAGTTGGGGGCCTTTGCTTTGGGACTTGGGTATTGAGGATTTCACTATACAGAAGCTGGAAAAGCATTTCAGCTGAAGGGAACAGAATGCACAAAAGCATGGAGGCATGAGAGGACATGAGTCACAACCAAGAGGACTTGTGAATGGAGGCGGGTCCCTGTAGATGAAGTAGGAAAGAAGGCTCAGCCACAAGGGGAGGTTCTGGAAGGCGGTGGAGCTGCAGGGCCCCCCTCCTTTAAGTGTGGGGGGGGCGATGTGGGTGGGCTTGCAGGTAGACAGTTGCCTTTGGGACCAGAGGGGCAGGGGTCAGGAGGAAGGGGCCGGCCCCTGGGAGGAGGTGGTCTGATGGGAGGGTCTGAGAGGCAGGGGGTGCATGAAGGGAATGTGGGAGGGAATGTGGTTGAGGTTTGGGCCAGGTCTCTGGCTCTAGTGACAGGGCAGATGACAGGGACACGGGAGAGGCAGCAGCTGTGGAAACCCACTCAGCCTTGGGCAGGGCGGACGTGGGCAGAGAGGGCATAGGCCCCTACCCTTGGCCAGCTCTTCCTCCGCCGACTTAGCCCCCTGCTTCCTCTTGGGTTTCACGAGTTTCGTGCAGATGGCCCCCTTGTCCTTGCTGTAATGCTGCAGGGGGGCGGGGAGGGGGGAGGAGAGGCAGAGGTGGTTGTGAGTCCAATGCCAGGGCACGGGGCATCCCTCATCCTTTCCCTTCCTGGGGGTGGGCTCAGGATAGGGTGGGCATGAGCCGGTGAGGTGAGGGGTTTGGTTCCCACATGATGTGTTGGGCTGGTTTCCATGGGAATAGAAAGATGCAAGCTGGGGGGGAGGGGAAGGGGAGGATGGCAGGGGTGTCTCTGGATTGGTGTCAACGTGGAGGTTCCTGGAGGTCCCCAGAGGAGCCACCTGGTCCCTGGAAGCGGAACCCAGAGAGCTCAGACCACCTATACGGTTGGTGTTCCACCAGGACCAGCTCCTTCTTGCATTGGGGAGCATGTGGCCCTGGGGGTCCCCATGTCCATCCAGCTGCTGGGATGAGGCAGGGCCTGGGGCCCCTCTTGGACATTGGGGAACACGCGACTCCGCTCCGAGCTGCACCTCCACCATATCCATGAGGTTGCAAAAGCAGACGGTCTCGTCTATGGTCAGGTGGCCATCACGGTGCAGGACGCGGTAGTGGATGACGTCGCGGTGGAAGCTCACGCACAGCACGTAGTCCCCGGGATGCCGCACCGACTCCCGCACCAAGAACAGCCCGTCCTCGGGCGGCTGCAGCAGCTGCACCGCCTCCTGGCCCGAGATCTTCCCGTGGAACCACCTGCAGCGGCAGGAGGGCGGGTTGGGTGGGGCCGGCCACGCCCTCGGGATCCCGCGTCCCCGGAGCCAACCCCCCCCCCCCCACTCACGGCATGAGGCTGAGCCTGGGATCCGCTGAGAGGGCCTCCCGCTCCCGCAGCGCGCCCGCCGCCAGCAGCCCCTCCTGTCCGCTGGCGTGGTGCTTGGCTCGGTACCAGCTCTTGCTCTGCCAGGGCGGGAGACAGGGGTCGGTATGGGGGGGGGGGTTCCTGGCTGAGTCCCATCCGCAGGCCCTCTGGCCACAGCTCACCTCACAAGCCTCCAGGATGGTGACCATGTCGCCCTTGTGGAAGGCCAGCTCTCCAGGCTTCGGGCGCGTGTGCTCACACTTGGTGATGCACTGGGTGCCTGGGGCCCAGCGCCTCTGGGTGGGAGGCACAGGGAAGAGGGCCAAGGTGACATGAAGGAGATTCCCCAGGGAGAGAAAGATTGGATTGAGACAGGAGAGAGAGGGAGGAGAGGAGATAAGACAAGGGAGCAGCCAGCAGAGACATATTAGTCACAAACAGAGGGCACCCAGGACAGGTCCGGAAGAAAAGGTGAAGGAAATGCACCACCAAATGACAGAAAACCCAGAGGACATCAGCTGAAGGAGGCGTGGGTCAGAGCACTCCCTCCCTCCCCATGGAGCTGAGGGCCCGTGGACTAGGACTGAGCTGAGCCAGGGCCCGGGATACAGGCATCCAGGTTGGGGGTACTCACTGTGGGCATTCTGACTGAGATGGGCCGCAGATCCAGACCTGGAGAAAGCCAGGGCTCACCTGGGGGGGGGGGGGGAGCAGAGGCCAGCTGGAGAGCAGATTCAAGCCGGGCTGGGGCTCAGGGGCCATCACGACCACTGGCAGCCAGGCCAGGTGGAGGCATCGGCCAGAGGCATGGGGGTGGGGAGCTATAAATGCTGGTTCTCCAAACCCCTCTGGGAAGGTGGTCTTTACCCAGGGGCGTCCCTTAGCTGAGTCAAAGCCATTGAACATCAGTGAGGCAATCGGAAGCCTGGTCCGACCATGGTCCCAAAAGGAGACTGAGGACCAACATGGGCACAGAGCAGTGGCCACAGGCGGGGGGGGGGGGGGGGGGGG
>PVJC01006211.1:0-13074 GCA_004026665.1 Murina feae | reverse complement strand
TCATCGGGCTGGCCAGCTGAGCCTCTCTAATCCCTCTACCCCACCCCAAGTCCCTCCCTGCTGCTTGGGTGAGGATTTTCCCAGCCCCACCTCTCTCATGGACCCCACCACAGGTGGCTGGGCCCGTGGGGCGGGTTCCAGGGCAAGTCTCTGCTCCTCCCGTGTGCAACCCCATAAACACCCAGCCCTACACGTACTCACACACATACCGATCCATGTACACACAAGCACACAGAGAAACACACGAGGCTCGGACACAGGTGGACACAGATACCCACAGACCCCCCAGGTACGCAAGCAAGGGCACGTCCCCCCTGGAGAGACAGGTGTAACACGCGTCTACGAATGTGTACACACACACAGGTGCCCAGGCATCTGGAACCGGATCTGTGTCTCCCTCCCGCCCCTCCCCACCCCCAAACACACACACACACACACACACTCACACACACACACACACACACACACGTGAACACCTGGGCGCCATACGTTGGGACAGAGCTACACGCAAGGCCGTGCACACGCATCTGTCACACTCGCACATCCCTCCACGTGGACGCGCGGGTACACCCGCCAGGGGCTCGCAGACGCGCACAGCCCACACCCAGGAACGTTCCCTGCACCCGCCCCGATGCCTCTGACCCCCGCCGCGCGCCCGGACGCGCACACTCGCGCGCACACCGGCCACCCGGGTGCACGCGCAGACCCCCCGGGGCCCCCCGCGCAGCCCCGCCGCCCGCTCACCTGCTCAGAGGGAGTCTCCGGGCCGCGCCCGGCCCCCGCCCCCGCGAAGGCTCCCCTGGCTGCGCACCCCGCGGCGGCCCCGGCAGCACGACTTGGAGCAAGTTCCTCCGTTTCCTCATTTTGGGCGGGGTGAGGTGGGCTGGGGGGGGGGCCGGAGACTGCGGCCCGGGCGGCCCCCGCGGGTCCTAGCGCCGGCCGTGCCACGAACGGCTCTGCGCGCCGCGCCGCCGGCCCCTCCCGCTGGCCCGGACGGGACCGCAGGCGGCCACCCGCTCCGCACGGCTTCCTGGCCCGAAGCCCGGGGCGCGCACCTCCCCTCCCGCCCCACCCCCTCCCGGAAGGCAGAGGCCCGGGAGCCGGAGCCCGCGCCGCAGAGCGCGCCCGGGAAGGGCTGAGCGAGCGAGCGAGCGAGCTGCGTGTCCGGGAGGCGAGCAACTCTGCGACTCCACGCCCGCAGCCACCTCTTCTGCCCACCGAGGCCCCTCCAGTGAATTACCTGTCGTTGTGCAGGGCTGCTGGTGCCTGGCGCGGAGAAAGCGCTCCCGATGTGTCCACCGCTATCTCGCAGTGGTCGTCATCACCAGTAAGGACAGACTGGAGCCAGAGGGGAAAAGATCCTGTGGCGCTAGAGGCCGCAGGTGGAGCGGCCCTCCTTCGGAGAAGAACGGTGGGCCTGACCCAGCTGTGCGGGAGGCAGGACCGCCCTGTCCTCCCTGTCCCGGCCCCCACTTCTTCCTCTGTGGGGCCAGGCAGCGCTGACCTCCCTCTCACAGGACACCTGGACGAGCCCTGGATGACCATGCGCAGGGCCTGGCCCCAGCGAGGGCCCCTTGGGCTCCCTCACCTCTTTCCAATGCAGGAGTCCACCGGGAAGAAGCTACTCTTGGGAGAGCAATGAACCAAGATACCCAGATAACCTGGTCCCCTCTTTACCCTTGTGACTCCAAAAGGCTTACTGGCTGGTGCCTCCAAGGCATCATGGGATTTCTGGGAATAGTGGACCACTGCTGAGGGTCACAGAAATCCGTGTTAGGGAATATTATGCACAAAAAACTAGGCAACTATTAAGATGCTGAAATCTACCGTTGTTGAAAACCACCACCACCAGCGTGTGACACAGTGCAAATGGCACGATCCCATTTATGTCAGACAGGAGAGGAGAGTTCCAGAAGGGGACCCTCCGACAGGCAACACGGTTACCCTCAGCGAGGGAAGTGGGCAGGAGGAGAGGGTGGGAGAGGACCGTTCCTGCCTGGTGCTGTAATTTATTCTTGGTGGTAGTGTTTGCACAGAGGAGCCTCTGAGAACAGTCCTGCTAAGCGGGGCTCCCTGCTCCACAGATCCGGCTGTGGGACTGTCCCAGGGTCCGCCCTCACCCCTGCCTCCCAGCCACCAGCATAGGGCTGGGACCCTGCAGCTGGCATTCTGTCAGGTGGCGAAGGCCCACCACATAAGGCAAACCATCATCACTTGCCAGAAATAGAAATGCAACATCAAAATAGCCAAAGCAGAAACCAACGGCATCATTAGATTCTCACCAGAGACTGCTGCTGTGGCCCCAGGCCCCGCGGTGGAGGCCTGCCTTCTCTTTCTCACCAAGGACAGCATCCGAGTGTTAAGATGCCCTGGCATCCTGTGGACTTTCTCCTTGACACAGTCAGAGAGACGGGAAGAGTGTCTGACCCGGCTGCCTTTCCCCCTCAGCGAGTAGATACTTAGTGTCTGAGTAATGCCTACATCCTCCCCAGGACCCTCAGGGTTCCTTGTCCCATGGTTAGAGGAAACAAAAGTGTTGAGACAGGGGAAGGATAGACTGAAGGAGACGGTGTCAGGTGCCTGAATTCCCTAGGGCTGGCCCAGGGTACAGGGAGCCCCCCAAGGTGTGGACAGAAGCACTGAGCTGTGCCTAACTCTAAGGGTATACGTTTGAGTCCACAGTTTATTTAGCTCAGAACTATTGAAGGGGTGAGCTCCCCATCCCTGGAGGCAACCAAGAATTGGCCACATTGAATTCCAAAGATGATGGGTCTTCCAACCCCCAGACATGGCAATGCCAGTGTCTCCTGCCTGCTGCCAAGAGCTGGGGGACTTTCCCCTCCCTTATACCTGCCTGAAGCCAGCTGGTAGCCACATCATCAGATCAGACACCAGAATTTCCCAATCCCAATCTCTTCATCCTCCATATTTTAGTCCTGTCAACTTAGTTGCCCAGGCCACCCATCTGGTGCTGGTTGGTGATACAGCAGCTCCGCCCTGGTCTTCCGGCTGCCTGTAGTTTTTCTCCTCGCCACCATTCATTCACCTTCCATTTTATCACCAAGGGAGGAAAATGTGACTGTGGCCCTCCCCTGCTTTAAATTCTCCCACAGCTTCTGCTGCCTGCAGGACAGAGCCTAAACAGTCTGCCATTCAGGGTTCTTCGTGTTTGGCATCCGGCTACCTCTCTGGACTTGTCTGTTTCTGCTCCCACCAAACACCCAACAGTCTGGAAAGTACAGGAATTTGCATGCTTTTGCACGGCTGTCCTCTGCCTGGAATGCCCTCCCCCCACCCAGCTGGCATCTCCATCTCATCCTTCCATGCTCATCTCAACGGGCACCATTTTTATGGAGCCTTTTCAGAACCTCTCCCCCCACCCCTTTCTCAGAGTAAGACCTCGCTTCTATGCCTGAAAGGACCCCTCCCTGGAGGTCCTAGCTGCCTCCTCTCGCTGTGTGACGGGCATGGACCCAGCCTGCTGACTGAGCCCATCAGCCTGCCTGAGAAGGAGCCAGCCTGGAGGAAGCAGATCCTGGAGGCACAGTGAGATGGCAGCGCACAGGAAGCATTCAAATCCCTGGACTCAGCCACCTCTGGAGCGCATTCTGGGCCTTGGGTAGGAAGCAAGTGTTTGCTTTTTGGTTGCTCAGGAGGGCATTCCTGCCACTTGCAACCAAATGAATGGCTACTCCTGGAACCTGGAGGTGTCACCCCACCTCCTCTCCTGTGGCTGCACAGGGCTGCCATGGCCTGACAGACCACGTATCTTACTTACCTTGTTGTCGAGGGCATCTTTTCTAGAACATCAGCTTCCCAGTGCAATGTCCCAGTGCAGGGACTTTGGACAGTTCACTGCTGTGACTTCAGTGCCTGGCACATAGTAGGTGATCAGAACATACTTTTTAAGCCAATGAATACTGGGGAGGGGAGAGGATGAGCAGTGAGCAGTGAGTTACCTGTGAGGCGAGTGCTGAGCTTGACCTGAGGTCACAGGAAGTGGTAGAGGCGCTTTGGGCCCAGGCCTGTTGGCTCCAGGGCTCACACGCTGGTGTACCCCAAGTGTGGGGTACATGATAGACCCCAAAGAGGATGTGTTCATGATTATGCTTCCTGGTTTGGAGAGCAGGCGCGGTAGGGCGGCTGCAGCCAGATGTGGGGACGGCTGAGCTGGTGTTGTGGCCCCTGCAGATCCTCAGCTGGAGCATGAGGCCAGATCAGACTGTCCCAATTAGCTTATCTTTAAATTTAGCTTTCCCCTCCCTGCCGGGGGACTCAGGGATTCAGCGGAGGAATCCGCTCTTTCGAGGAAAAATGCTGTATCGCTTGCTTTGCACCCAAACCCGTGGTCGGCTGGATCATTCTCGACTGGAGGAGCGAACAGCCCCTCCAGGAAACCTGCTTTGGGGCGCCAGAGGCGATGCCCCTTGGATGGGGGAGGCTGCCTGCTCTGCCCCCAGTCCCCTGTGCTGCAGGTGGAGCCAGGCACATCATTTCCCTGCCACGCGTGCAGGTTCGCGCGGTGTGAACTAGGTGCTTCCCAAGGCACTCACCGTAACCACCCATCATTCAAGACCAAATCACTGCCCGCCACCCTGTCTCACTTTTCTTCTCCATAGCCCTCCTGCCTCGCCTCACTCCCCCCCCCTTGACAGAACATATGCTCCGTGAGCGAGGGCAGGGACAGCTCTGGCCTGGGCAATCATTTACCTCTGGAGCCTGGCACACAGTAGGCCCTCACAGAACAAATGAACAGAATCACATGAAAGAACAAAGACCCAGGAAGAAGAGCAGGGGATCCATATGGTGCCACAAGGCAAGACGCGTCTGTCGGAGGGCTTTTCCTCACGTCCCTGCTTCAGGATTCCTCCTTGATCCTCTCCATCCTCTGTCCCCCAACCCTCATCCTCTTTCTCTGTAAATGACCACACGATCTCTTGCTGGACTACTCAACTCTGCTTTTGTAGTGCAAAAGCCTCCATTAATAACATGTATGTGAACAGGCGTGACTGTTCCAATAAAACTTTATTTATGGATGCTGAAATTTGAACTTCATATACTTTTTACAGACCATGCAATATCATGGCAATTTTTAAAATATATATATTTTATTGCTTTTTTACAGAGAGGAAGGGAGAGGGATAGAGAATTAGAAACATCGATCAGCTGCCTCCTGCACACTTCCTACTGGGGATGTGCCCGCAACCAAGGTACATGCCCTTGACTGGAATTGAACCTGGGACCCTTGAGTCTGCAGACTGACTCTCTATCCTCTGAGCCAAACCAGTTAGAGCTATTATAGCAGTTTTTGTCAGCCACTGAAAAATGTGAAGAAGTGCCCTGACTGGTTTGGCTCAGTGGATAAAGCGTCGGCCTGCAGACTGAAGGGTCCCAGGTTCGATTCCGGTCAAGGGCATGTACCTTGGCTGTGGGCACATCCCCAGTGGGAGTGTGTGGGAGGCAGCTGATCGATGTTTCTCTCTCATTGATGTTTCTAACTCTCTATCACTCTCCCTTCCTCTCTGTAAAAAAATCAATAAAATATACATATTTTTTAAATGTGAAGAAACATTTTTAGTTCATGGATGCATAGAAACAGACAGTGGTGGTGGGCTGGACTTGCTCCCCTCCAGTCTCTCTGTCTTTATTTTCTTATAAATAGGCACATTTTAGATTTATTTGACCTTGTAGGTGTACTTCTTAATCTAAATGTGTGCATATTCATGGCATGTGGTAAGCTCTCGAGTGCTCTCCTAACTATATAAAGCTAGCTGACTCGGCGATGAGCCCCTCAAGTTTCGTATGTTTTCTCATGAAAATTAATAGTAGCAATATTTGTAGTGCCCTGTGTACTTAAGACTGTGCTAAGCTTATAAAACTGTTTTAAACAAAGCATGTATGTCCCACTCCTGAAGGGCTGCCATTAGCATTTCTATTGGCTGTTTCTCTGGTATTTGCTTCCATATTTCAAAATAATGTTTTACATATCTCTTTTTCTTAAATATTTTTATTTATTTCAGGGAGGAAGAAAGAGAGACAGAAACACCAATGAATGAGAAAGAATCATTGATGGGCCACCTCCCTCAAGCCCCCCCACTGAGGATCCGCCTGCAACCAGGCACGTGCCCTGACTGGGAATTGAACCGTGACCTCCTGGTTCATAGGTTGACGCCCAACCACTGAGCCACGCCGGCCGGGACGTATCTCTTGATTTATCAGTTGGACATTGTCCTTTGACTTCCTGCTCCTGGAAGTAGAGATTTAGCTCTCTTAAGCATATTGCCTTCACAATCATTTTATCACAATTCTTGGGTAAGTGAATATTTAGTGCATGTAAGCTTATGTTAGCATATGTAAGTATTGTTCACACGGAGCAGTGTACACCAAGAACACGTTTATTTTCTAGGATTTGGTGTGTCGGAGCCTTTGTTTTGTGTGCCTGTGACTCCCCAGCCTCTCTCTCCAACGAAACTACCTTCTCTGCTCAGGGCTGGCTATGCCCAGCTGTGGTCCTGGCTTCTCTCCTCTGCAGGACTTGGAGATTCCTGGGATGTAGCACCGATTTCTTGAGTCCAGGTCCCCCTATTTCTTGGTTTGTGCCCTTGTCTTGAGAATGTGCACCCCAGCCCACGCTGGGCATTTCCAGACAGAGTTTCCTTCCACTTCCCTGTGAGATCGGCGGTTTGGCTGAGGGGTGTTCTGGGTGGTGGTTAATTCCTCTTGCCCCATGGCTTCCAGCTTCCAGTCTTGGGCAGTTAGCTGTCGGCTTCCTCGTCCTGTGCCTCACACGTTTGTGGGTGTGTTTCTCTCTCTGAAAGCTTGTGGGATCTTCTTATTCTCCACATCCTGCACGTCTACGCTGTGGGTTTGGTTGGGGTCTATTGTCACTTGTGCTGGACATTCAGTGGACTCTGTTGTGTCTTCCACTCCTCATGACTTTCTTTAAAAAAAAAAATGTTTTTATTGATTTTTGGAGACAGAGGAAGGGAGAGGGATAGAGAGTTAGGAACGTCAGTGAGAGAGGAGCATCATCGATTGGCTGCCTCCTGCATGCACCTCCACCAGGGGTCAAGCCCGCAACCCGGGCATGTACCCTGACTGGGAATCGAACTGGCCACCTCATCTGCTGAGCCCCACTGACTGGGCCCCTAGTAACTTTCTTTTTTTAAAAAAAATATTTTTTATTGATTTTTTACAGAGAGGAAGGGAGAGGGATAGAGAGTTAGAAACATCGATGAGAGAGATACATCCATCAGCTGCCTCCTGCACGCCCCCTACTTGGGATGTGCCTGCAACCAAGGTACATGCCCTTGACCCGAATCGAACCTGGGACCCTTCAGTCCGCAGGCCGACGCTCTATCCACTGAGCCAAACCGGCCAGGGCCCTAGTAACTTTCGTAAAGGGGATCACTGGTGGTTCCTTCCACTTCGTTTTCTCTGCTCTCTCTTTGTGGAAGTCTCCTGTGTCATATATGGGGCTTCCTGGATTGATCTGATTTTCTTTTGTTTCTTTTTCAAATATTTTTTATTGATTTCAGAGAGGAAAGGAGAGGGAGAGAGAGATAGAAATGTCAATGATGAGAGAATCATTGATCGGCTGCCTCCTGCACACCCACACAGGGGATCGAGCCCACAACCCAGCATGTGCCACACCGCGGCCTCCTCGTTCATAGGTCGATGCTCAACCACTGAGCCATGCCGCCTGGGCTAATTTTCTTGTCTGCATTTTCCCCTTTTGCCTTCTCATTCTACTCTTTCATCCACCCCCCTTTGTTGACATTTTAGTTTTGATTCGTAGGTTTTTAATTTCCAAGGCTCCTGGTTCTTTGAGTTTTCTTTTCAAAAGGCAAATGCAAGCTTGTTTCCTGGCTTCTGTGTCTTCTCGAAGCTCTCCGAGGATAACACACACACGGACTTTTCTGGAACTGTTTTTTTCTGTTCTTCATCTCTTTCCTCCAAATCCCCCCCACCCCACCTCACCCCCCTGGTCTCTTCACTGGCTGGCATTTATGAGGGGCATGCCATAGAGCTGACAGGAAACTCCTTACAATGGGGGTGGCTTCACTCTGGTGATGATGAGAGGACTGGCCCCTGCAGGGGACCCCCCAAATGTCAGCCACATCTGAGTTTTTCTCATGGGCTGGCAGCCATCGTTCTAGAAGCTGAAACAGGGAAGGCCTTAGGGGCCACGGTTCCATGTGTGACTTCTCCCTTTAATCACTGGTTCACCCGCATACCTGCCCTCCGCCATGCCCGTGTCCTGAGGCTGAGCCCCTCTATGCAGCAAGAGTTAAACATGCATTTTATGACTGGGTTCTCCCCACAGCTCTGCAAGGTTGGTGCTGCTAGCTCTAATCCAGTTTCATCGTCTCAAGGAGGTGAAGTGCGCCATCCTGACACCCCTCAGCTAAGACATTAAAGGGCCAACCTGGGACCAGGGCCCGGAGGCACCCTCAGTGCATGGAGTGACAACTTCTGGTTCATCTGTGGTTTCTCCCAAGGAAGGTGGTGATTGCTGACTGAGCAGTGAATAGCTCAGCTTTCTCGGTGAGAGACATGGAGAGACACATGTGTGCCCATGGCACACAACAGGTGATCAACAAACACGGATTGAATGAATGAGAAAATGAAAGAACAGCAGTGGAGGAAATAGACGCCACAGAGGGAGACCTGTGAAACTCACATCCTGTGCGGGCCAGCACTTGTCAAAAGGAGACGGCACAGCCCCCTCCCGGCAAAGCTCTCTTGGAACAGAACCTTCCACGTCGAGGTTTTAAACGCCTTCTCGTTCTGCTGGCCGTGCCCTTCGACCGAGAAACAAAATCCCAACTGTTCAGGAACATTTTGCCGCATTGTGATTTATAATTTTTGAAAATAATCTAAATGTCTGACAGGAGGGGGAATGCTTAAGCACATCAGGATATATTAATTTTGTGGAATATGATGCAGTTATTAAAAATCACCTCTCATCTGGCCAGCGTGGCTCAGTGGTTGAGCGTCGACCTATGAACCAGGAGATCACAGTTTGATTCCCAGTCAGGGTACGTGCCCGGGTTTGCAGGCTCGATCCCCAGGATGGGGTACATGGGAGGCAGGCGATCAATGATTCTCTCTCATCGTTGATGTTTCTATCTCTCTCTCCCTCTCCCTTCCTCTCTGAAATCAATAATAATAATAATAAATACCTCTCTCCATAATAGCCAAAATAAGTCTGGCTTATTTCGCTGATCATAATGTCCTCTAGGTTCATCCACATTGCAGCATGGGTCAGAATCTCCTGCTGTTTGCAGGCTGAAGAATATTCCATTGTCTGGATGGACCACATTCTGTTGATCTGTTCATCTGTCCGTAGACATGTGGGGTGTTGCCACCTCTAAGCTATTGTGAATAATCCTGCTGTGAACATGGGGGAACAAATACCCGTTTCCCAAAACATTTTCTTTTTCAAAACTTGGGCAGACATAAACAGGGTGCTCCCCTGCTCCCCCCTCAACTCTCACTCCCCCCACCCCCACTGCCTTTTCCACCTTTAGGAGAAACACTAGCTTGTCCGCTCAGCAGAGCCTTAATTTACTCACCAGATACATCTTCTTAGCCCTGGAAGCCAAACTAACAGGGAATCAAGGAGACGGTGGAGCCAACATTATCCCACACAAGCCCCTGGACCCAGCCAAGCCTTGGAGACTTATCCTGGACCAGGGGACATGGTGCGTTTCCCGGCTATGCGTCCCTGTTAGTGACTTGGCACATGAAGCCAACGGATCTGCCCTTCCTTTTTTCTTCTTCTTCTTCTTCCCTGGACCGCCAGCTCCAGCTCTGCCCACACTCCTCAAGTCAGCTCTCCCACACTCACTGCTGTCTCCTAGCAACTGGCTCACTCACCAGCATCCTGCGGCTGAGGTCCTGCGTCATGCCTCAGGGTGCTTCAGCCTGGCCTCTCCGGCGGGTGCCTGGTCCGGTATCTTCCTGCCGGCCTGTTCTGGAGTCCTCTGGCTGGTGGGAGGAGGGCTGGAGAGGAAAGATCAGGAATGCCCCTCTTTAGGTCTTGAGGGAGCTCTATCACTCAGATATTTCATCCATCTGGACTGAATACATCGCTAACTGACTGCTTGATTTTGCTGTCGTGTTGCCTACATTTGTGTGTGAGGTGGTTTGATTTTTTTGGAGTTGCTGGGGGGCGGGGGGGCGGCAAGGGAGAGATTTCATTTTCTGTCAACAGAATTGGCCTTAAACCACCTGGTGACAAAGATATATCCATCTTCCCCGGGGGCCAGGGATGGGACTGGAGAACAGTGGGTGATGTCGTTTCCAAGAGCTGCCCTTGGTAGGGAGGATGGGAGGGAGTCGGCCTGCAGATGCTGCGTGGTCACAGCAGCAGGACACAGGGCTTTCCACACAGGTGAGGCTGTGACTCCTACGGCCACATCCTTGTCCCAAAGACAGACCCACTCTCCCTTCCCTACATCATACTGCCCCTGCTCTCACTGACGTCTCTGGGCCCGGCTGTTACAGTAATTTCCTGGGACAGGACAGAAACAAATGGTGTCTTCCTAACCGCCAGGAGGCAAATTCCTCTTATGAAGAGACCTGTGTTTGGGCATCAGAGCATGACTTCAAGCCTTTAACATGTATATTGAGCTACTACTATGAGCTTGGTCTGCTCTAGACCTGTGGGTACTGTGGTGAGTAAAGTAGATATATTTCCTGCCCCCGGAGAATTCACACCCTGGGAGGAAGGCAGATACCAAGTGATTTTAATCAGTTATGCAGAGGAAGTCAAGGAGGCCTCTCTGAGCTGAGATCTGAAGGAAGGAAGGTCAGGGGAAGAGCTTGCTATGCAGGGTGAACAGCATGTACAAAGGCCCTGGGGGCAGGTACAAGATTGGCTGGTCTGATGACAAGCAGAGGCTGGTGGGTGTGAAGCGGAGTTATTGAGGGAGATGGCAGATGGGTTCTTGTGGGAGCTTCCCTGGGATTCGGGTTTTTATCCTGAGTGCAATTCTGAGTTTTAGCCAGAGCTCCTGCTGATGGAGGGTTGAAGCAGCAGAGTGACAATGTGGATGGAGAGTAGGGGTGGGACTTTCTGATAGTTTGTCCCAGCACAAAGGAATGTAGGGGGACTCCCCACAGGGGTGGTGGCAGTGAGCCTGGGCAGTGGGGTGAATGCAGAGTCTCTGAACCAGGATTAAAGGGAGAGAGTGGGTAAGGTGAGCTCCCCATGTGAGGTAAAGGATGTCTGTGGCTGCAGCCAGGACCAGCAAAGAGGTGTTATCCGAGTGCCTGTAAGAGGCAGGGAGGGGATGGAGGCAAAAAACGCAAAAGCAAGTAGCCTGCCCTTCCAGGGAAGTAGGAGCAGTCAAGCCCCGGCCACTTCTTGTTTTGGTGGATAATGCGCCTGTTAGAACCAGGCTGGGTCTGCCTTATGCTTCTTGGCTGGGCTCTGAGAAGGGGTCCTGGCTGCCTCCCACTCCTGCTCTGTGCACACTGACATATGCCACTTCCGCGGGGGCGTTGCCACCTCGTCCCCCCTCCTGGGGTGTCCCAGGGGCTCCAAACCGGCAGAAGCTCAGGTAGTGACCAGGTTTCCCTGAGCCCCACTACTCTCCATGAGTTGTTTTTTTAAATTGATTTCAGAGAGGAAGGAGAGGGGGAGAGAAACAGAAACATCAATGATGAGAAAGAATCATTGATCAGCTGCCTCCTGCTGGCCCCTCCCCCCTACCCCTACCATGGGGATCGAGCCTGCAACCTGGACATGTGCTCTGACCAGAGGACTGAACCTCCTGGCTCATAGATCAATGCTCAGCCACTGAGCCACACCGACCAGGCTTCTTAAAAATATATATATATTTTTGATTTCAGAGAGGAAGGGAGAGAGAGAGTCCCTGTTTTATGAAGATTTGGGGAAACTGCAGGGGAACTCCTGGTGGGGAGGTCTGCAGGCAGAGAGCACCCCAACTCAGCTTGACCCCCCACTCCTTCAGGAAGTCTTCCGAGCCCCCACTCCCGCTGATGGTCCCACTCTGTGTGCCCTGGACCAGCCAGGTGGTCCCTTGAGGGCCTGGGCATGTGTGAAATGAACAAGTCTCTGGCGAGTCCTGCGGGCGGCTGGTGGGATCTGCAGAGCAGGCTTCTCTGCAGCCCCTGGAGCCCGCGTGGGAATGGCCCGAGAGTGGCTGTACCTGAGCAGAGCCCCAGGGCAGCACCAGCCCCTCGGTGTCCTCCCATCTATACACCCGTGGCCTCAGAGCCTTGGGGAGAAATGCCAGGGGGGTGGAGCTCCCTGCCTGGAGCCCCGAGAACCTAGCAGGGTCACCTGCACCCCAAGCAAAGGACGGAATGGCCCAGACTAAGAGACAAGCCCATGTCAGTTATTCCTCTGCCCCCCGAACTTCCAGGTAGCTCTACAAACACAGTAGATATAAACCCACACAGAGGCTGTCCCTCAAATGCAGACAGGAAATCAAAGGAATCAAGGGACTGTAGACCAAGTTGGCACAGAGATGAGCTTCTCTCCTTCAGTGCCAGCCAAGAAAACTGGTCACCAAAAGGGAGGTTTAGACAAAGCTACCCCATGTCCACCAATGCCAGGACCACATCCACCCGGTACAGCCCCAGACCTCCCACGAGGCAAGCCCTGGGACCCACATAGGCCGGGCCTCCATAGGGAGGAAGGGAGAAAGACAACGGCGAACGCCGGCCCTAAATGAGACATTACAGAGCAGCTCCTCTGTAGGCGGAAGGCACTCAGTGGTCGGGGTGGGTGGGAGTCTCGGGGTCGGGGAAGATTCAGGTCATAGATACTCCCAGGAGGGGGCAGAGGAGCACCCAGCTCTGTTCCTGTCCCCACAGCAGGGATGGTGTGGGGCCAGCTCAGGCTGCAGACCCCAGCTGTGGGGGCCATCTCTAGGTTGGTGGAGGGGCAAGTAGGGCCTCAGCGCCCTCTCCCTGACCTGCCTCCCTAGCCTTGAGGACATGCCCCAGTGATTTCAAGTCCACACAGGGCTGGGGAAGCAACTTATAAACCCACATGCTTAGTATCCCAGGTGAGTTTAAAGCTAGCAAAGGTGCCAG